>CM074720.1:69208082-69498082 GCA_037306005.1 Rhinophrynus dorsalis
CCACAGCATGATCTGCTGGCACTAGGGCAGCATGGTATTTTTTTCTCAGGGTGTGTTTAAAAAAAACAAAAAACAGAGGCCTGCAAAAAAAAGTTGGCGGGGGCTTGATTCCAAGAAGCCACAGTTCCAAAAGCAATGTTCTCAAGGTTTGGGCCTAACACAAGTCTTAGGGCGAGATGTTCAGAAAATGGTGGTAACTGAAATTGTCTGTAATCAGAATAAAAAAGTTCTTACACCATGATCCTTCAATTTTCAGACATGTTTCCATCATTTTTGCATCCAATTCCGCCATCTCTGTCAAAGGCAAAAAGCTGTCTTAAATGTGGGTGCGGTTTAATCTTCCGTCATAATGTAAGGTACTTTCAGAAAGCATATTCGTTTGAACGTCATATTTTTGTCTGAATAACATCATTTGTTCCCGACATAATAATAATGTTCTAAACTTGGAGAAGAAAAATTAAAGTACTGATAAGCAATTTTTCATTTCAAAGGCAAAAAAATGTCTTTGATTCTTTGAAAGACAAAATCAAAGACCATTTTTATGATCAGAATTTTTAACTGCAATGTTCAATGAGATCTTCTTACCGTCATTTTTAATTGTTTAGATGAATTTTCAAATGTGACGGATTTACTTCTGAAAATATTGTCCTTTTTTTACCACCAACTCATGATCAGACAAGTTTTTCATTATGACGACTTTTTGAACAGCTCGACCTTAGTCCTACTAATCAATGTTTCCTTAGGGCTTGTACCAAACAAGTCTAAGTCCTATAAATCAATGTTTTAGCAGGGCTTGGGCCTTTAATAAGTCCTACAAATCAATGTTTCCTCAGGGCTTGGGCCTCTAAAACCAAGTCCTACAAAATCCTCTACAAAATACTCTATCCAGTCTGCCCCAGTTGCAGCTTATGTCAGGGGGTCCCTGTCTCTGTCACGTTACATACCAATTTCTTATTTTATTTTATTTTTAAATGTATTTTTATTAACTGTTCCACCAATACCAGTCAACAACACCCCACCAAAAAAATTCCCTGTTCAACTGATTTTTTCCACACACTCCACCAACGCAGGCACCCTCATACCCCTTTTAAACTATGTCTTTGGAAAATAAAATAACATTTGCTAAGAGTTATGTGTGAATTTAATGTTCCCATTGATTTCAATGCAATGAGCTATGTGAAAAAGGGGGAAAACGGCACTTTTTGTGGGAAATTTTACACCAAGCAGGAATTGCCATTATTCAACGATTTTGGTTTGAGGTGAAAATTTTCTCCCAGCCCTAGATATCCACATTGTGAAATGCAAACCTCATTCAATTCAAGTTTTCAATATAATAACGTTTGTATGAAGCATTTTCAAGAAGTTGGATTGTCCTTCTTTTACTCAAGGAAAAGGTCTGCAATTTAAATTCATAATTAGGGTTTTCTACCCCATTAAGCAGAATTGTTTTTGTTTTTTGGAGGTCGGGGTTTTATGTTTCATTTATTTTCACTTTTTCACAAGTCGGTTACCTCTCTGGCACTCAAAGGGTTGATCCCTTAGTGACTAGCCACGTGCACACACGGCCGTCACTTAACGCCCGGCTAGGAAATTTTTTTTTCACCAAAGTAATCCGTTGTCCCTGAACAGCGTGCAGCCACGCGGGGACCCGGACTTCCGGGACGTACATGTATGTCCTCTGTCACGAAGTGACAGTTTCTGCGGGATGTACATATATGTCCATTGTCGGGAATGGGTTAAAAGGGTACATGATAAATCAGAATGTCTCCTTGACCAGTTCCAATGCATATTGCCACTCCTGTGGCTTTGTCTGGGTATAACTCAGGGCCAGTGCACTTGGCCCTGTAATGTCTCTGGCCCTTCACTGTACCTCCCTTCTCAAACATTCTGATCAAGATCCAGAGCTAACCAAGATGTAGATGGCAAACAAATATGATGATACTGTTTTCACTTGAACTACATGAGTGAATCTGCTGCACATTTATGAATATAATAATAACTAGTATTTATATAGCCCCTTTCTCCCAGTGGAACTCAAGTCGCTTTCAGCACACGCTCTTGGAATTAACCAAATCGGCAGCTGAAATAATAGATGTTATTATTACCCAATCAATGGTACTCATTTATCGACCTCAGAAGGATGAAGGGCTGAGTTGACCCTGCCAGAATTGAAACTGCAACCTTGAGGTTTGCACAGGCTCCATAATCATGGAATTTAACACTGAGCTATCTTACCGGCTTTCTTTTGTGTATGTATACCTATACAAAAGAAACTGTGTGCCAGTTCACATGGTCCTGGCACGTCATGGAATTCTGGGATGGCAGCGCAGCGCTACCATCCAAGAATTCATTGCAAAGAAAAAAAAGTGCCTTGGTCCTTAACGGCCGCCCAGCACCAGATCAGGTGGTCGTTAAGGGGTTAATGATGGTGGAATGTGTGCGTGCGTGCATATGCATGTGTATGCCTGTGTGTTTGCTTGTGTGTGTGGGGGGTGTGTGCGTGTGTGTTCCAGTATTCACTAAAGTGACCATACACTCTATACAGATACATAAAATAAGCTGCACTGGAGGGGATTCATACATTCCCCACACTACATAGAGCATAGCTGAGGCTCCCCCTCAAAATTAAGTTTCCTAGGCAATTACCATCTGTGCCTAAATAAAAACACTGCACTGACTGTATTACAAGGAAGGTTTCACTCTGAATAATATCCTACAACATATGAAGGACTTGTAAAATGATAAACACATAGTTTAATATTTACTGAGAAATTCTAGCCCTGTTGGTCTCTGTTAGATGAAAATTTCTAAAATATAAATTACCACGTACGAAGGACCTCTCAATAGCAATGTTTATTCAATCAATGTTCACTGTTGAGTTAATAATTTTGCGCCCCCTCGTCTGCTGATTTACAATCCACAGAGAATTCTATGAAATGCCAAAATATAAAGCCTTTGCACATACAATTAATATTGTTAATTATGGTGCATGCTAAAAGTTACATCACATTGTCTATTTCAATCAAAGCTCTTTAGGGGAATAATGAATAAGACAATATTGTAAACTAAACTGTTGATTACGCTGATGTACTAAGAACAACTGGAGTAATTGTAGAATAAGCCAATTGCTTATGTCAATTAAAAAGGCCTTTGATTTATATGGGGCTATTAACCCCTTGAATGCTAGATAGGTTTCACAATTAAAGTGGAATTATCATGGTTGTTCAACAAAACCCAGTAAGTTAGATATCACCAAATAAACATGGAATCTTAGTCAAAACATCCCACAAGTAATTGTAAGTTATAAAATCTGACCCATTAGGTGAGCAACTAGACCACGCAGACCGCAGCCATCTTTCCAATATTCTTGTACTGTGCGTGCGCCAGCTCTCCCTGGGCTTGTCAGTCACCAATGCAGTCTCTGCCCACAGCCGCCTTTTTTTTTAATCGGACTGGTGCTTTATATAGTGTGAGCACTCACACTCTGTTGAGATGACCTGATCGTGCTTGATGTCAGGAGCACGCCAAGTCATGTGGTGCTGAGGTCGATGACGCAGGAGGGATCAGCAAGAAGGAGGGAGGTATAGTGGAGCCTTAAGGCTCCATAGCTGTCATGCGCAGAACGTATTCAAAGGGGCAACACATCATCAGGTACAGTTTTCTTTTACATTTTATGCATTTACAACTCTGTTTTGGAAAAAAACTAACTACACAATTTGTGAATTAATATAGGAAGACACAGAGATAGAGACTAAATCATGTTGGGGTGTTAGTTCCACTTTAAATTCTGAGGATTGCTTATTTTATCCCTATGGTGCAGTTGTGGACACCTCTGGCACCCAGTAGTGTCCTCTGTAAAAGAATAAACTGGTGTTACTTTGGAGCCCTGTCCAGGGAGGACAGGTGGAGCAGCGAAGGGTATAAAGGAAGGAGCATGATTAAATGGGTAGTGAGTGACAGGGGTGGAAGGAGAGCGAAGTGGTCAATAGCAGGAAGGAGATTGTGCGGCACCTCTTGATGAAGGAATATCCTCTCACATTACCAGACACTGTACAAGCTAGTGAGGCGAGTGGATGGCAGTGGATGCTTCACCAAGCAGGGTCACTAGAGAGGTGAAAGTAAACCGAGATCTTGGTTGGTTCTCATACCAATCACTATCTTATAATACTGAAGAGCAATCTATCTCACACACAAGTGGACATGTTATGTCATGTTATCCTAATTATTTATCTGATTAGTTAGCCCTTAATTTCTTGCAACTGCTGGAGATTTGCACTTTTATTTCTAACTCATGTTAATTAGATTACTTTAATAAAGCTTGTTTTTAGATATTGTACAAAATTTGTGTTTCCTTTTGCATCCTTAATTAGGGATCACTCTGAGCATCTTAAAGTGTATTTAAGATAACTCTTTTGCTTCCTGCCTATGGGGACTTTTACTTTTAACCTTTTCAGTGCCATAGGCTTGTGCAATACACATCCCCATGACACTGAAAGGGTTATAGGAGCCATGCTGTGTGTGGTGCTGAAGAGGATATGTTTCACTCTCCAGTGGACAAGTAGGGAAGCAGAGAGAATGTTCTCAGACTTAGAGGTGGTAGAACTGCTGGGGATGACTAAGGGAGGGCATCCCTTCCATATCACCAGCAGTCCGACAACCCTGCATACTAATGTGAAAATTCCTCCCATCCTTAATTCTTAGTGCATATGACAATGTGTGTCTCCATTGACAAGGTGATGTGCTTGCCACACATCACCAGGCACACTGTATTGCTAAGTTTTCAACCTTGCACAACAAAACAGTGTATCTCATGCAAGAAAATATTTTTTTGTGACAGAATATATTTTGTGATTAAATGTATTTTATGAGACATAAAAATCTATTTTGTGGAGCAAATCCATTTTGTGCCAAAACTAATCAATATTATAATAAAAAATGAATTTTGTGAGATTATCTGTTTTTGTGACAGAATCAATGTATTCATGTTTTTTAACAAACAACATTGTTTTATAACAGATTATTAAACTTCTGCCTTAGAAACCCCAACTCTAAATATTGTTAAAGTTGTGATACTTGCCTATTTTAAGTTTTATGTCATCTAGTACATTTGTGTTAGAGACTCTTCTAGCATTCAAGGGGTTAAATCATCTTTTATATGACAGAGAACAGTCAAAGAAGGTTACATACTATATGCATGTGCTTGCTTGTTTTCTATAGTTAATAGAAGTCTGTGGGAGAGATTCACTAAAGGTGGAAGAAGGCTCAATATGTTGATGCTGGAGCAGTGTTGAAGGCACATCAACAGTGTGCGCATCCCCACCAGTCAGACAAAAATCTACCCACATCATCATCCATCTAACATGCCTTCACCAGGGTTACAAATTTTCACTTATCACATCAACAATGGCCTATTTCCATATGGAAATGCAGGATGAGCCATTATCACATTCATGGGGTGGTGTTTATATGTTGATGTGGTACCACATTCACTAAACTTTGTCCGCTCCTGAACTGGTTTTCTATGAATGGGCATTTGATCCTCCAATCAAGCGCTCATTAATTTAAAGCCAGTGTGAGCAGGATAGGCGCTACAAGGAAAAGGCACTGATCGCCTTCCTGGTCACTGCATTGATCACTTATCACCTGTACCGGTGATCAATGCCAGGGGGACATTAGGAGGGGTCCTGATGCCACCAGAGAGGTCTGATTTTTTAAAACACAAAACAGACATTATTTTTTTTACAGTAACCCTTTCAGTGCCAGCAAGGAATGCAACACATTGCGCTGCACCCCTCTAGCATTCAAATGTTTAATATAAAAATGATGCATCAGGTCTAATTTGATAAAGCAAAAAAGACAACCCTTTGAGTGCCAAAAGGGCACACAACACTTTGCAATGCGTTGAGTATCCCTCTGGTACTCAAAGGGTTAACTGTGTGGGGACACCTTATGTCGGATTTTACTGGGGGGTATTGTGTTGGAGTTTTATAGGGGAGAGGGCAGCATGTCGGAGTTTACTGGGGGGGGCATCATGTCAGAGTTTGTAGGGGGAGGCCAGCACGTCAGAGTTTACTTGGGGGACATCACACACCATTGTGTGTTAGCCCCACATATATTGCCTGACATACATCCTGGGACCAGAGAACTATATGGAGGTAAGTCCCTGACCCCACAACTAACCCCTTCACTGCAGAGAAAGTGATGGTCATGTCCTTAGCGGTTTCGGAAGGTATGCCAAGAGACAATATCCATCATGTCCTTACCAGTGATATAGCTAAACATGTAGAGCACTAATAATTATCAATCTTTATTTATTTCTATTAACACTGATAGCACTGTAACCTAAATTATATTGTTATTAGAAATAAAACACTTATTAACTTCAACTGTAATCAATGGTAAATCAGATCAATACTTTTCTAAAGAGTTGCACATGTGACTATTTCATTCCATTGTGTGTTTTACAGTGGACACTACTGATGAGGTATATGGTAGAATAGAAACACAGCTTTAATCTTTTAGAAAGAAAGCATTATTAGCTATTGTACTCTTGATCTGATTTACCTGTTCTGACATGTATTTACTTAAGTGCTTTCCTGGACACTTGATGAAAAGTTTATTCCACACCCCAGAATTATAGTGTATATCACACGTTAGAAAATTTACGTGCCAACTTGGGTGTCAAAAAGAGTTCAGCAAGAGCTATTAACAAAACAATGGTAGAAATCATGCCTTAACACATAAAAAAACGTGCACAGCAGACATACGGTAATGTTCTGGGCAAAGATAGTTTGGTTTTAACTCTTAGAGTGCAAAATGTCTCAAATGAATGACTAAAAACATGTACTCCTCAAATACCTTTATTCTCAAGGATTTATTTACAGTGTTTACATTTACGCTGATTTTATCAAGGGTTTTCACATTTTTCCAGATAATAGTTAACTGCAATGTAATTTATGCCTAATTTTGCACAATCAATGCCATGTAAATGCAATTTCCATTTTTTACATAAGCATATTCTTGTCAGTTTCATTTTTAGTTAATATTTTTGATAGTTTAGACTGCAATCTTATCTTATCTTATAGATATATATAAAGCGGTAGCCTGCGAAGCTCCCTGTGTGCGTAACAGCACATGCCCAGTAGAGACTACCGGAACAATGCAGTCATGTGTAGTAGAGACTGGCTGAACGAGCTGATCCGGAGTGGGGAGCTCCAGATGGCACACTGCCTGTCTGTGTTCCTGGCTCTGGGGCAGCAGCAGACTAGTTACTATATAAATACAAATTAGATTTATTATTAATGTTACATTAATATTTAGATGGGGTGCTACTGAAAGAAAAGGGATTATATAAATGCCATTTTATAACTATAATGTGTATTTGCAGCCACACAACTGATAGACACAGCAGATCTAAATAGTTACTTGCATCATGCCACATTATGTCATAGACGTAACTTATAGTCTTAAGTGAAATCTTCAAAATTTTAGCAAGAAAAAAGGTTCAGTAATTCAAGGGTACATCTGCATATGTGAGGCGAAATGAAAAGCTGATAACTGTATAGAGTATATACAAAAAGTACAGTGGATGAGATTGGGAAAAACCTATAAAGACTTAAATCACATGGATTAGCACGTTTTTAAGCCTTGGTTGGGTAATCGGTGAGTCTGTATCTATTGTTAAACTACAACACCCAAAACTACATCACATAGAATTACAATGTCCACTGACTAAGCCATTCATGGCAATATGGTTGGGTTGGACGGTTGACATGAGAGTTGACTCTTATTGTGCCATCTCCCACTATATCTTGCTCCTTATTGTCTAGCTGATAAGTAGGTTTTGATTTTCATTTCTTGATTTGTCTTGTACACTGTATCATGCTGTGGTCAATAATTTGGCCATCCTTTTTAGCACTTGCACTTTATCATTGGATATCACATGTATCACTTTGTTTGTATTGTTATTTGTTAAGATTCCTCTTTCAGTGGGAGAACATTTTGTTTTATTTTATGACAATATGTAATGTATTTCTAGTATTTAAGTTGTCCTACTATACTTATGGCCAAGAATGTTTCCTCATTATGTTTTTAACTATTTTTTTAACAAGACTCTCAATATATCTTTGTACCAATAAAATGTATCATATTTGTACTGATTGACCTTGGGTGGTGTTCATCATTTAAGAGGGTTTTTTTATCTCCTTTTCTAGCTAGAACTACAATACCATCATGCTCAGCCAGCTGCAGGTGTGAATATTAAATCAAGTTTATTTATCCTGACAATAGATGTCAGAAATGCACTTTTTCTCTAAAAAAAAATGATAGAGGGCTTGCTGAGATTCTTTCCTCCAGCTAGTGGGTTTTAGTGGTGAGAAGGATCTTGGCTGTAGATGTGGTCAGTGACCATCTGTTTGTCTGATCAACATTCTTAATACTGCCTGTACTATCTGCCTGTCCAGTGTCTACTCAGGCCTTCAGCTTGCCCTGTTCTATTCCAATCCACAAATATAAATCCTCACATTTCATCTATATCCTAGAGCTGAAGCTTGTTCCTACATCATTGCTTCAGCAACACTGGCCCAGTTCCAATATTTAAATGACTAGAGTGACAGCATGCAGACAAGCTCCTTGTTATAAACGTATAATAACTTTTAAATAGAGATAAGCAAACTGGCTGATGTGCTCTCTGCTATCCAGTTGTCATAAGCCTTCAACCTATTTGGCTAACTGAAGTTCAGGCAATGTTAAAAACAAACCATTTTATAAATGGCAAAATAAGTTATATATCACTTTACAAAATTAACTGTGTAATCTCACAAAACATATTTGTGAGATGAATAAATCAACCTATGTGTACTTTGCAAACAAGTTTGTCACCTAAAAGATGATTGGTTTCTCACCTATACTTCCAAAAATCCCGAAAACCTTTGCTTGTATTTGCATTTGCAAACAAGGGCTACCAGCAATTACATTTTTTTGTTTCAGTGAGCCTGGTGTTTCATTTCATCACTATTTCCACATAGTTCCTAGAACCATCATGTTTAAGATTAATGCTATCTGAGGAAACTGCACCTTTCAGAGGAGTTAATTTACTTAAACAATATATACCTTGTGTTCTTTGTTTTCTACTTTAATGGATATGCACATTTTGGATTAATAGTTAAGGACTTTTTCAGGGAAATAGTTATAGAGATTGCTGGCTTAGTATTTAAGGACCTTTTAACATCAGCAGAGCTGGGTTCTCTGACCTGAGTGGCATTACCTTCATAATTAGTTACTAATTTGTCCTAGAATTTCCCCACTCCTCCTTCTGAGGAGGCAATAACATATCTGCTCCTACCAAAGGGTTGAAATAAATGAATGGGCAGGAATAAGCTTGCAAAACCTGTCATGATGAACCCCTTTGCAAAGGTGAAATTTGGACAGGTGACAGTTCCTCTTAATGTAACACTTTGGTCAAAATTATTATATAATCAAATAATTATAATGGATTTCAGTGGCAACAAAAGCAGAGAGTGTGGAAAACACTGTGGGACTGTGAGAGTGCTCAGCTGCACTTGGGCCTGCTGACACTGCCAGCCCAGACCAGATCATCTCCTTCCTGTCTACGCTGTCCCCTCTGTTTAGTAATGGTTCTCCATCAGTGAGCCCCCCTTTGAGAGTGGGCCCTGGGCACATGCACACTTTGTCCCCTTTCCCATTGGTTAAAGCAGACCTGTTAAATGCTAAATGCACTGAGGGGAGTATGTTCTAAAGAAAAGTGAAAACATTATGGGACAAACCAACCGCACGATAAAGAACAAATAAAAATTGCCATTTATTTAAAAGGAGTTTTTTTCATGCGTGTGCAATATGTGACTCCTTCCTCTTCTCTGATTGGATGGAGGAAGGGGTCACATATGGCACATGATTGATCCCTACTCCTTATTCCTGATTGGCTGTCGGAAAGAGAGGAGAGGTTACTCCAGAGTACATTGTGTGCCCTGTGTAACCCCACCTCAGCCATATGAAAATTAACAGGGTTTGGCCATATAAAAACCAATCCCTGTTTTATTTTGTTTGTCTCACAGCAAGAAAGCCCAGGCATGCTTCAGGAGAGTCCTTCTGAATACCACTGGATATTGACATAAAGGTGTGTATATCTTTTTACAAATAGCCTTTTTCCCTACTCTTTTGCTATTTGAATATCCATTCTTTGCCATAGATAGAAATGTGAGTTGAAGTTCTTATTCTATCCTGCCACTTACTGAATCTGTTACCCTAATGTGGCCAATCTCTAAATAACACTTGTACAGAAGACACCTGGCAGGCTTAAATAATTGTACAGCCAAGGGGAATGCAGAAAATGCACACAGAAAATTGCAGTTATTTGTACTGTGCAAAAAAGTACAACAGCAAGATCATATACAGCTGGTCCCTTGAGTCAGTTCGATGGTTTAAAAGACACTGTCTCACAAATTGTTCAGTGTTTAACTTGAATACCATTTGTTAATTTTGTAAACAGTGCTGTTTCCATTTCACAGTGATGTGATACTGACAATATGCCTCTAATCCTGTCAAGAAGGAAGGATTGTGTTTCAGGCAGCTTTGGGACACTTCTCAAATCTATCATTACCCCAAGAGTTTTTGGTGAAAAGGAATTGTCAAATGGAAATATTGTGAAATGCCGGCCCTTGGGCAAATTAACTGCCTGATTTTTTTTTGCTGGTAACAGGATAAATAGTGCATTTTTTAAATACAGATGTTTAGTAGTGAAGAGGAAAGCAGAAAATATGTAAGTATAAGGGGAAATGAGTAGACTGTTATGTTTATGAATTATATTTTATAAAATGTGTTTGATTTTAATTGAACACCAGTGACCTCTTTGCTACTTAAAGAACTGAAAAAGGAAGGATGCGTATTTGGAATTGTACATCTTTCACATGCAAACTTACAAATAACAAACAGTTTGAAAAATAGAGACATCTTTCTAAATTCAAAGCTTTAATTAGAATCAGGGTTTTTTTTATGGAAAACAAAGATAACTGTGCAATAATATATACAATACAAATTATTATTATTATTATTATTATTATTATTATTATTATTATATGATTCAATAGTGTATTTTTGGAGAAAAAAAATCATATAGGATAATGTGTTTTTTACTCATGATTAAATTCAATTATGTATCACCAAAACCTCTCCAAAGTATAACCACATGGAACAACACCTTTTGTATAGATTATGTTCAATAAAATGCATCTCTAGTCTAAATCTAAAGAATGTGTTGCAAAATAGTTATTCTTAAGGTTATTAAATAAGTTAGATTAGTACTGATGATAAGCCGATTTAAAAGGATGGGCCCTTTTAGGAAGGTGTATTTGACAAGTAATTATGTCACATTCATTTGACCTCTGACACTTTACTCCCTGAGATAATCCAGATTGCAAGTTATAGAATGTAAAGGCAGCTATGGTTTATCTAGTATATTTATTAAATCTAATTGGATTCAGTGTTTGTGTATTTTTTAACCGCATATATTTTAATGTTGACTTTAGATTTATATAATAAAATGATGTAGCTACTAATTAGAATAAATCATTTGAATATGAAAAATTACAAAAAGATGTAACTTTAAAGTTTAAAATAATTTTAAATAGCACTTATGGCCATCTTTGAGCATGGCCTTATTCTATGCAAAGAGGAATGTAGAGGATTATTTTTTCCCTTTAATTTATATCCTATATAATAATTCGCTAGGATGTTTGTCAGAAGCCATCATGCGCAGTAGAGACTGTGCACGCTGCAGTCATGCGCAGTACAGAGTGCCTGAATGTGCCGCTGCTGGTACGGAGCGGGGAACTCCGAATTTGGACAGGAGTCCTCTCTGCGCACCTTACTGGGACCGCTTGGTCCCAGAAGGTGCACATAGAGGACTACAGTCCGAATTTGGATCGCCCCACTCCGTATCAGCCGATGCGCTTTTGGGAAGTCTGTACTGTGCATGCCTGCAGCATGGGCACTGAGCAGAGAGGCTCCGGGCACCAGCCGAGGCTGCTAGGTTGCACTGTGGCCCATGTACACAGGCTTTTAACCTAATCCCATAATATAAAAGGCCAGATGTATGTTTGTCTGAAGCAGTCATGTGCAGTAGAGACTGCCCGAACACACAGAATGCTGGCCAGTGTACACGGGCTTTTACACTAGTTAGAAATAATTGGTACCAGAAATGAAAAGCACATCTTTGTTTTTATCTTTATATAGAATAAGAGGGCCACAGACTATAATACAGTCCATCTGTTAAAAAATGTAATACATATGATATTTTATTTACACACTTTTAAAGACGTATTTCATTATATACTCATAAGGGATGCTAGTGACATTTTCAGTGCATTTCAGAAACGTCTCTAGCATCCATGTGGTTAAGTACATCAAGTTTCCTAGTGCTAGCTTTAGATTCCCCTGACATTGTCAAGAATGGTGTAAACATAGTATGTGGGTATGTCAAGTGAAATCTGGACAATGTTGCTGTATATAAAATCTGATGCTGTAAAATATGATAAGTAGATACTGGACTGAAGTGGTCATGGTCTAATTGTCTGATAAAGGGAGTGAACTGAAGATACTGAAGTGAATGTACAACAAGGATTCCACACTAAATCAGGTGCTGGAACTGGTTTTTAGTCTCTATACCTACCTAACATTCATTTACTAATAGTGTTGAGCGAGCACCCCGATGCTCGGGTGCTCGGGTGCTCTAACCGAGCACCCCCTGAGGCTCGAGTGCTCGGCCGAGCACCCGAGCCCCATTGAATTGAATGGGGCGACACGAGCATTACACCAGGCACCCCCTGCTCTGATGAGGGGAGGGTGCCTGGTCAATGCCCCCCTTCATCTCCGCAATGTCCCCCTTCATCTCCGCAATGTCCCCCTTCATCTCCGCTATGCCCCCTTCATCTCCGCTATGCCCCTCTTCCACAATGTCCCCCTTCATCTCCGCTATGCCCGTCTTCCACAATGTCCCCCTTCATCTCCGCTATGCCCCTCTTCCACAATGTCCCCCTTCATCTCCTCTATGCCCCTCTTCCACAATGTCCCCCTTCATCTCCGCTATGCCCGTCTTCCACAATGTCCCCCTTCATCTCCGCTATGCCCGTCTTCCACAATGTCCCCCTTCATCTCCGCTATGCCCCTCTTCCACAATGTCCCCCTTCATCTCCTCTATGCCCCTCTTCCACAATGTCCCCCTTCATCTCCGCTATGCCCGTCTTCCACAATGTCCCCCTTCATCTCCGCTATGCCCGTCTTCCACAATGTCCCCCTTCATCTCCGCTATGCCCCTCTTCCACAATGTCCCCCTTCATCTCCTCTATGCCCCTCTTCCACAATGTCCCCCTTCATCTCCGCTATGCCCGTCTTCCACAATGTCCCCCTTCATCTCCGCTATGCCCGTCTTCCACAATGTCCCCCTTCATCTCCGCTATGCCCTCTTCCACAATGTCCCCCTTCATCTCCTCTATGCCCCTCTTCCACAATGTCCCCCTTCATCTCCTCTATGCCCCTCTTCCACAATGTCCCCCTTCATCTCCGCTATGCCCCTCTTCCACAATGTCCCCCTTCATCTCCGCTATGCCCGTCTTCCACAATGTCCCCCTTCATCTCCGCTATGCCCGTCTTCCACAATGTCCCCCTTCATCTCCGCTATGCCCCTCTTCCACAATGTCCCCCTTCATCTCCTCTATGCCCCTCTTCCACAATGTCCCCCTTCATCTCCGCAATGCCCCCTTCATCTCCGCAATGCCCCCTACCTCCAGTCCCTGGTGGTCCAGCGGAGCGTCTTCAGATCTGTGCCTCCTTCGGCACAGATCCCCGCCACCCGAACATGCCGGGTGAGCACATGGCGGTACTCGTACGAGTACCGCCATGTGCCGAGCAGAGCGATGCTCGAGCCGATCCGAGCATCGGCCGAGCATGCTCGCTCAACACTATTTACTAAGCTACTTCTTGTATAACACTATTTATTAAATAAGGCTTAGTGGAACTGCTAGGGGGCTGGTGAATGTGGCTTGCTGGTATTTAAGTTCTATATGTTTGCATTGACAATCAACAGCATAAATACATACATACATTTGAAAATAAACATATAATATAGCATTCTGCTCTTACACTGACATTTGCTGTATTATTTACCTTTTTTGTAGCCTCTCTCTTTCTCTCTATCGCTCCCAAACACACACACACACTCATGCTCCTTCTCTTACACAGGCACACTTCCACTGACTCACACACACACACACTCTCTCTCTCTCTCGCTCTCGCTCTCGCTCTTACATACTTTGTATCTGTCTCTCACACACATGAGTGCAAACACACACACAAGAAGTGGTAAAAGACACCTTGTTCCTTGTTGTATAGGATATGGAATTATCTACAGGAAGAGAGGTACTAATGCAACTCTATAGAACACTGGTAATGCCTCATGTGAAGTACCATGAATAGTTCCGGAGACCACAAATGCAGGAGGACATTAATAAATTGGGAAAAGCTGAAAGAAGAGTCACTAAAACTTGTGCAGAGTCTTCATGACACAGGGTATCAGGATAGGCCCAAAGAATGTAGTATGTATAGCTGGGAGGAAAATGAAAGAAGGGTGATATGAGACCCCAACTGGTACTGGAAATGTGCGATGCATGAAACCAAACTCAGCACAGATAAAGACTGGTCAGAGAAACAGCAAGCAGCTCTGGTTTAATATATAAGAGGCAACACCCCCCAGTATAGGAGAAGGAGAGGTTGGATAGAGTGGCAGGTCAGAGTAAGGCCCACAGAGATATTAATATATATATATATATATATATATATATATATATATATATATATATATATATATATATATAGTAACAGACCCTGGGCCTTTACTAAGAGCCCTTGTAAGAGCCAGGCCAGAAAGCCTTAAAGGTTGGATAGAGTGGCAGGTCAGAGTAAGGCCCACAGAGATATTAATATATATATATATATATATATATATATATATATAGTAACAGACCCTGGGCCTTTACTAAGAGCCCTTGTAAGAGCCAGGCCAGAAAGCCTTAAAGACTGAACTTTCACAGAGAAAGTAGGCACTTCTCTGATTGGCCAGAACCCATTTCAAGGCCCCCATAGACTTAACATGGTGGAAAGTAGACGGCCCAGGGATTGGTCGGTCAGATTCCCGTCCACAGGGTCTGATAGGCTAAAGACTGTTGTAACGCCGGCAGTCAGGATTGGACACAGGCTTCCCAGCTCCAGATTGGCCAGGGGTTAAAGCGTAATATCCTAAGTTGCTTCAACCCAGCTGTATTTATGTGAAGTGTTGTGTATTCCAGACCCTCACCTTTGTTTCATTGTCTGTCTGTCACGGTTTTATTGAACACTCACACAATTGGGTAGAATAAAATAGAAAAGCTTTATTAGGCAAAATAAAGCGCACAAGGCCCTTCACGGGTCCAAACTCTACAAACAGCAGTAATAAAGTTTGACACAACACAGGGCATACAAAATAGCAATACAATAGTGAGGCTCTACCGGCCTTACCGAATACCGGGTAAGGCAGCCTGATATCTGGTGCAACAAGGAACTGAGGAGACTCTACCGGCCTTACCGAATACCAGGTAAGGCAGCCTGATATCTGGTGCAACAAGGAACGGAGGAGGCTCTACCGGGTCACAGGCTGAGCGTAGAGTGGGAAGGCAACGGTAACCGCTTAGTGACCGGATAGCACTGACTGGGTGTGCTTAACGGAGGCCACAGATAGTCACAGGCTGAGCGTATAGTGGGAAGGCAACAGTAACCGCTTAGTGACTGGATCGCACTGACTCGGTGTGCTTAACGGAGGCCACAGATAGTCACAGGCTGAGCGTATAGTGGGAAGGCAACAGTAACCACTTAGTGACCGGATAGCACTGACTGGGTGTGCTTAACGGAGGCCACAGATAATCACAGGCTGAGAGTAGCGCAACCGGAGGCAACAAATCAGAGAGAACTGACAATATTAGCGAGTTCAACAAGATAGCGTAAGTCAGTTAATGCCTGGATCAGTACACAGAGAGCGTAAGTCAGCCAAAGCCTGGATCGGTACACAGAGATCTGTTGATAGCCAAAGCCTGGATCCGTACACAGAGAGCGGTAGTCAGCCAAAGCCTGGGTCGGTACACAGAGAGCGGTAGTCAGTCAAAGCCTGGGTCGGTACACAGAGAGTGGTAGTCAGCCAAAGCCTGGATCGGTACACAGGAGCAGAACAGGAGCAAGGTCAGACAGAAACCGGATCAACACGGAACAGGAGCACTAACTAACATAATGTCAGGAACACCACGAAAGGGCACCGGCCTAGTGACAGGAGGGCGTATATAAAGGCTAGCCCTGGGAGGGGCTAGCCAGCTAGCACTGATAAAAGACAGCAAAGCACAAACCCGGAAGTCAGAATGTTGCACAAGAATCACGGGCACCGTGATACTGTCCCCATGTATTTGTTTTGGAGTAAGGAGTCCTGTCTCTTTACTACAGAATGGAGTCAAGGAGCTTCTCTTGCTCCCCATTCTGCTACAAGCTCTGGAGCAGTAGCAGCGAGGCTACCACTTTGTAGCCAACCTCAGGACGGAGAAACTTGCAATGACAGTCTAAGTTAGCCCAAGGACTTAGGCTTCTGTTACATACATATATAAAATAGGAACCTGAAACCACAAGACCAGGCAGAAAGGAGTTTAGTAGTCCAGCAGGATACCAGAGTCCAGGCAGGCAGATCAGGGTGGTAGCTCAGAGGCAGAGGCAGAGTCCAGGCAAAAGATCAGGGCTGGCAGAGAATAAGCAGTGTCAAAGTCCAGGCAAGTGGTCAGTGCAGACAGAATATCAGCAGAGTCAAGTCCAGGCAAGAGGTCAGGGTAGGCAGAATATCAGAAGAGTCAAGTCCATACAAGAGGCCAGGGCAGGCAGCAAACTGCATAAATCCAGGTCCAGGCAGAGGTCAGTGGGAGGGAGGCAAAGGCAAGGATGTCCAGGTCTGGGTGGAGGTTCTGAGGCACTATGAAAAGGAGCAAGCACATAGGAGCTCACAAAAACACTGAGCACCGTCTCAGCGCAAATTCCTACTATTTAAAGGGGGAACCGATCACGTCACGTTGCACACGACGCCGGCGCAGTTACCCAGCAACACCAGACTGACGCGGACCTCCTCTACAGCAGTGCCGATGGGAAACTGATGTGCAGTGCAGAGGACCCGTGCGATGCCTATAGGTGATTTAATAGAAACCTTTAAATCTAGTAAAAGATTTAATATAATTCAGGTGTAAAGCATTTTTAGAAAAAGAGGAATGCTAGAATAAGAGGTCATGATCTAAAGTTAGAAGATGGACAATACAAAAGTAATGTGCATAAGTAATGGAAAGTTTAGGGACTAATACTGTAAGGGAAGTTAAAAGTGCATTGGAAAGACAAGTCTATTTTGAGAAATTTGTAACATTGTTTAATTTAGTTATAGAGGCTAATGGGCAGACTTGATGGGCTAGTTTGTTCTAAGATGCTGTCAAAATCTACATATCTATGTTTCTTACACACACTCCTCAAATTCTCTACACATGGTCTCACGTACACACTTTCCCTCAAATATCCCCTTACTTTATTTCAGACCTTGCCCATATGGAGTTAATGTGTGCCCCTGTTGGCCAGCTGCACAGATCATCTGGCATGTGCTGACAAAAGTTGCACCAGAGACTGTGGTGGGAACAGGGGAGTAAATGGAAACTTCAGGGTCCCAATACAAAATATGATTCTGTTTCCCAAACTCACACACACAAAACACACAAACATACAGGTATGCACACTACCATCACCTGTTTTTTATGCCTGACCTAAAAGACAAAGCATTGCCATTAGTGTACTTTGATACTAAGAGAGGCTGACCCAAAACATGTTAATGACATTATTACAAGTTTGTCCTAGGATGAACTGACTCATAAACATGTCATCACCATTAGTAAACTTTGACCCTAGGAAGGTCTGATGCCTTAATCATGTCACAGTCAATAGTACTGACCATAAGCACATCACAGCCATTAATATATTTTGGCCTTAAAAATGACTGACCCATAAACATGCCACTGCAATTAGTACGGTTAAATAATAGAAACGGCTAACCCCTAACTATGTCACTCCCATTAATATACTTTGGTCCTAGGAATCACTACTCCCTAAACATGTCACTACTGTTAGTACACTTTGGTCTTAAGAAGGACTGGCTGATAAACATGATGTCTAAAGCTGTTACCTGCACTGCAGATTTATGACATGGGCAGAAGAAATAGGGAAGGTGGTCACTTGATGCAGGGAAGTGGGGTGCAAAAAGCCTATCTCAGTTTCAAAGCCAGTTTGTTATCAGAAATAGCAGCGCTCCCAATCTCTCTTCTGTCCTTCTAAAAAATCTGTTCTCTCATAGGCTCTACCAAACTGGTTAGCCCACCAGGAGATTACTCCGACACTGCTTGAAATGTAGCTGCTAGTATTAGACAATAATGCAAGTAGAGCTGCACTAAAGAATTCATACCTTCGGCCCATGTGTCTTAACCTGGCGCACTGACATTTGTAGAAGAGGTTACAAGTATAAATAGCTTCTTTAATTGTAATGATTTATCTTGAAGATCACTTTACAAAACAGAAAAGTCCAATAAAACCTCTACAGAAAGCATTTATGTTAATTCCACTATCCTTCTTATTTTGTCTTTCACTGTGGGCTACTTTCTTTATTCACAATGGCAACATTCTTAAACACTCAGTTCATGTTATTTTATCATAAACTACTACTTACAACCTCACAGTACCCCAGTCTCCCCACTCTCCTCTAAAATCTCCGAAGACAGATAAAATTGCATAAACTGGGCCCACAAAAAATATTCCACCTATCATTTACACCATTTCCTGACCTAACAAGCTCAGCATGTAGCAATACGTGAACGTCAGTTCCAGACATGGTGCTACATGTTACTTCAGATGCATTCATCTTAAACTCTGGCATACAACTCACACAATTTTCCTCAAGGGATCTCTCACACCTGAGCATCACAGGTTGAAATAAATAAAAAAATATTTCTCCTCTATAAATGTATTTTTAGAGTAAGATACTTTGTGGAAACTATGGACATCAGGAAAAAAAATCAAATATGTGTGGAAAATCAGTCATCTAGATTCATCCGTTCAGTATAATGATGTGTAAATAAAAGGTGTATTAGGAAAAATGGACAGACAAGATGGGCTGAAATGTCATTATCTGCCATCAAATTCTATGGGTCGTATGAAAGATAAAAATAAGTCATTGAATGCATGAGCGACAAAAAAATAGTAATGTCCGTTGTGTACGACACAACTCCAGAACTGACGGTCAAAGGGGCGTGGCTAGGGCGTGGTTAAACTATCCTCCAATGTCGTATAGAGGAAAAAAAAATTGTCGTAACTAACGACAAAAAAATGTCTTTCAAAAGACAAAATTTGTACGTTAAGAAAAAAGCAGAGGGAATGTTTTCTGAATGTGAGAATTTTTGTCTTTAGTTTAGACATTTTTGTCATTAGTTAATACATTTTTAAAGACATTTTTGTTGTTAAGACATTTTTTAAGACATTTTTGTCTTTAGTTAAAACATTTTTTGTCGTTCCATACGACAATTTCAGTCAGGACAAACACCATATTTCCAATCACAACCGACACTCTCTGAAAATATTAACCATCCCAACGACACTGTACTTTGAAAAGTCGTTACAAACAACAAAAGCTATTTCGCTACTGCTTTGAACATATGAACCTGTGTTTCTGTGTTTTCATCCAATCCATAACACCTTTCTTTCTAACTTCCTTTACTCTCACATTCACTTCTAGAGGACAAGACTGACAAAATCACACATGAAAAGAATAAGAAAAAGAGGGGTGCTCATAGTGCCATATGTTTCATTACTGGACCTCCACCAATACACCACTGTACTTACAATATAAAAGTCCACTAGTCACTCCTCATATGGAAAATGAAATGGAATTCTGCTCCCCACCACAACATAAAGATATATCCAGGATCCTTAACAAGACAAAGCATATAACTATACTAACAATATGATAAAAGTGAATACTCACATAAGGAGGACTACCGGCCAGTGGTGAACATATCCAATAATAAACAAGCAGGGGATTTAAATCTGACCCCAGTCTATCCCCAGATAACAATTGCACTAAGCAGCATGTAAGACTGGTAATCACAATTCATCTTTTCTTCCTCAATGTGAATGCTAATGAGTCAGTGAAACAGCTGTACCATTGTTGAATTTACCAGTGACAGTGTGATTGGGTTGATCTCTTGCTGTTAGTGGAACTTATTGAGATTTCTTTGCAACCTTACATTTTCAAAAACTTTGGATTGTGGAAAGAAATGTCAAATGCTTTCTCTGTGTTCACCTTTGTGCAGAAAGAAATTCTGACAGGCATAAGAATACTTTGTGTTTAAGCTATTGGAGAACATGCATGGTTATCATAAATCATATATTAGAATATATGTAAAATAGGGGCGCTCTCATTTAGACATATTTAAAGGTATAACCATATATATCATGCATGGGGTGCCGTAGTTCTTACTATCAATATACCATACAAAGAAAAAAGACTCAGAGAGGAGGACTTATAATAGGCACTCAACCCAAGTATACACATATAAATCACTTTAGGAAATTACAAAATCTTTATTAATATGACTAGACATATCCATAAAATGTATATAGAGATAAAGCACTGGACAGGACATAATCCCTAGAGTCCACTGCATCCATTGTCCTGGACAGACAAATCCCTATATACACATAACTTCCCCCTAATTAAAAACAAACACTGGTGTCAGTATACAAAAAAGATAAAAAAATAGTGATGGAAAATGAGTTCATGAGGATGGTGGGACAAAGTGATGATATGTTGAATAATATACTGATGTTAATATAGGTAAATGATCTCCTTCATAACACACTTAATCCAGTTAGCAATTGTTAAAGTGATGAAGATAAAACCCATATATGAATAAGTACAGATGACACATGCAGACACTGCTGACCATCAACAGATAACAATGGAATGGAAAAAGGATGTTAAAGGGATAGTAATACTTCATTTTATCTTTATTTTATTTTGTAGGCATTAAAAAAACATGAAGAACGATATAAGTCTTATCTCTCTCACCTTTATGGTTTAAGAGATATTCACAAGCAAAGTGTCCCCCCCCTTTTCAGCCAAAGCGGAAGGGAGGTGCCCAGGTAGACTGCAGAGAGGGACAATCTTCAATTAAGATAAGGGAAAAAGCTGAAGAACCTGTCAAGGGGGAAAGGGCCTTCATTGTTTTCATACAAAGAAGATTGTCCCCTGCTGTTATCTGTCTGGTCTTACAACCAGATTCACATCTGAGAAGAGATGGTTTACACTAGGTAAAAGGGGCGGGAGGGGGAAACTTTGCTTGTGAATATCTCTTAAACCATAAAGGTTTGAGACATAAGACTTATATCATTCTTCATGATTTTTTAATGCCTACAAAATAAAATAAAGTTAAAATGAAGTATTACTATACCTTTAATGATAGTATATTAGTAACACAGTTCAACAATAGGGTGATTCCTGAGATATATTAGCACTTAGACTTCAACAAACGGTACTTCACAAAAGATTTCTAATATAGATTGTAAATATCTTTAGCAACTGAGTCTAGCAGATAATTAAAGGTAACTCATTCCAATAAGCCCTTAACAGCAGTTATCCATTCCATCTACCGGCGTATATATCATAAATACCTGTCCGGTCCCAAACTGGAGCTACTGCTACTCACAAGTTGCCCATCTGATCTCCTTGGAATTTTTTCACATTCATCCATGCGTGCCCGTCGGTAACGCGGACAAAATGCGTTGGCGGTTCATGTTGACACATGGATGCTAGGAGTCAAAAAGTGATGATGTGGAGGATGGTGAGAAGAGATACGATCTGCAAATTGCAACTGAAAAACAAGAGATGGTATTGCACACATGATAACACACTGACCAAGTGAGAAACAGACGCTTGACCTGTGAGTTAAAGATGTTCATGAGAGCAACTGGATTTAATAGACGGACGACGGGCACGCATGGATGAATGTGAGAAAATTCCAAGGAGATCAGATGGGCAACTTGTGAGTAGCGGTAGCTCCAGATTGGGAGCAGACAGGGGTAGCTGTAAGATGTCAGCACTTATGCAATAATTCTAAACTGGCATTAGCACATGGAATGAAAAGATAGGACCACAGCAGCAGAAGTTAGTACATGTACTAAATATATAACCAAATGAAGATCCAGGCTCCTCATATAAAAACCCATACATGTGCACCAGGAGGGTATTTTATTGACCTTGGCTGCACTTATTATAAAGTAACTCTAAATTTTTATACGACTTTGATATCTGAATGACACTTTCCATCTTCTTTCTGGCTCTGGTCTCTGCATTTTACCTCTAATTAGTGTCATGCATGCCACCACCATTACCTGTGACCCTGTTTATGATGCTTGTTGCCTGCCATGACCTCTGCCTGTGACCCATATTCCTCTTCAGTCTCTCTCGCTCTCTCTGTGTGTCTCTCTCTTTATCTCCAGTCCCAGAAACCAGGATTGCTGATCTACATCACACCTCAGTTCGGTAGGTCCTGGTCCATTCTTGTGATATGCAACTTTAAAAACTTATTGCCAGCAGGAAAGCTATATTGTATGTCTTCAATGTGGATTGGTGTATGTAGAGGAAGCAATAGGTTCCTAAATTTATATCTTAATAAGTACAGATTGCACCAAAAAAATGGGTGACGTTGTAATCATGCATTAAAGAGGTAGTATAATATATAATTATGAAAAATATGTTGAAGTGCTTTTCCTGTTGAGTAAGACAAAGGTATTCTCAATGCTTGGTGACGTTTCTATCAAAAAGTTTTAAAAGTTAACATGGAATTTTTCTAATAGCTTGTGTTCCAGATGTTTTGCAGCCAAGTAGCACTGTTGGAGATGCAGCATTACAATGGGCTGTATAGGAATATCCTGTAAGAACCAAAACAACCTGTGACATCACGCTGATTAAAGAAAAACCATGACTTTCGAAGAGTAAAGCTGATACCAATTAATTTTGACCAATTAATCCCTAGAGTAGAATATTACTTTTTTTAATTCCAGGTATTAAATAGTAAATATATTCTAGGATCTCTATGTTTCATTCTTTTGGGTTCTAGAGAGCTTGCAGTACATTGCTGACCTCCCTAGGTTAATGAGTTAAGACAGGGTGTAATCAAAGACCACAAACTCTTTGAGATCAATTTTAATGATCAAAATATGCACAATTACAGTTAAGCTGAATGTTTGCACTTGATCTAGAATCCCTTTTATGCTGTAAAATTCAGGTTGTGAAAAAATAGTAAATCTGTTGTTGGATAAAGCATTAAAACCATAGGAAGTATTTTACAGTGTGGCAATTATTCATCCATATGTCGTATTCCTCTATAGCTTCCAATTAAGTCTCACATTTCTGGCAAAAGAGACTTGTAAATTTAGATTCTACTGCCCTACAGAAAATATATCCTCAAGATGTGCTGGTTTTAGATGATATAATAAGGAAATAGGAAACACAAGGTCCAATACTCTTGTACTATTATCTGTTGAAAGTCCCAAAAAAGGAACAGAATTACACCATTATTGTGATATACTTTTCAGCTAGCATGAACTAGAAATGAGTTATGGACTCGTAGAAGCTGTTGTATTAAGAACTCCAGCAAATCTGGGGAAACCAATTGTACCATAGCCGACTTGTAGGGAGCTGACAGCTCGATCCAAATGTTGGAGACGGTTGTTTTTACTGCCAACGGTATTTTTTCCAGCACAGTAAGCTATTCAAATGCCTGTGTTGTGAAAAAATACCGGCAAAAAAAAATAGCCATCGTGTGATAAGGTTAAAGGGATAGTAATACTTAAGTATTACTAATCCCTATAGCAAAGTACTACTTAAAAAAATGTATTGCCCCCAGTGTCATCTCTCAAACCTGTATGGTTGGAGAGATGATAGCTTCTAAAGTTGCCCTCTCCCTCCCTCTTCTCCGTAGTCAGCGTTGTAGCTGACCGCAGGGAAGAAAGTCGTACGACTTTCAGGCGGCTCTCCAGCACAGCCGGATCGCGTTACTAAAAAAGAAAACTTTCACTGAAATGGTCTTCTATGTGTGCGTGGCTTGCAAGCACACGTAGAAGACCGTTTTAGTGAAGTTTTGTTTTTAATTAATGCGATCTTAGCTCTGCTGCAGAGCCGCCTGATGATCTCTGACCGGATTTCCCTGAGTCAGCTAGAATGCTGACTACGGGGAAGGGGGAGGGAGAGGGCAACTTTAGAAGTGATCATCTCTCAAACCATAAAGGTTTGAGAGATGACACTGGGGGCAATACATTTTTTTTCAGTAGTACTTTACTATAGGGATTAGTAATACTTAAGTATTATTACCCCTTTAAGAGGTGTTTTCATCCATAGAAAATGATGAAAATGCTGTAATTAGCAATTCAAATGTCTGTGTAGCCATGAAAACCCGATAAGGGACTCAAGTTATCGCAGGAAAGTTAAGATCTGCTTTTTTAAAATTTGGGACCTTTATCGGCTGTTTAAACAGCCAACGCAGAAACTTGAATGCAAAAAAAAACTCACTGTCCTCAGTGGATGTATTGATATGGGGCCCTAAGCCCCATATCAATACAATCAAAGTATGAAAAATGTGTCAGACAGTAGAATTAACCCTATGAGTGCCAGTGGGGTACGATTACGCTGCCAGCATTCATAGGGTTAACCCGACTAAGTTAAAAAAAAAAACATTGCATTACAAATAGCACCATTTATCCTGATGTCCAGTGGGTCCTCAGCTTCCTGGTCATCTTCTGTCCTTCTCTTCAGTCTTCTCTTCTTTCTTCTATCTTCTTTCTTCTCTTCCATCTGTCTTCTTCCTGTAAAATAAAACAATATTATTACAAACCATTAACAATGATATTGTTTAACCCTTTCAGTGGCAGAGGGGTACTTAATGCGTACCTCACTGGCACTCAGAGGGTTACAGTAGTATTGTGCCATGAATATTCCATAACGTAATTGCCTCCATGTACTGCCAAAATATGTAAAAATGCCATAGAAATAATAAACATATAGAGCATGCAGACATGTTATGCATAAATGCTAAATAAATCTGCTTAGCTTATATATTCATGTCTCCGTCGCTTGGTGCGGCCGAGGAGGCGGTGGAGACACCGATGAGCCGCACTGATGCCCTCAGTCCTGCATGGGCCGATGCGCGTAGCACGCTGAGGGAAATGGAAGTGAGCCTGCCTTTATATATGGGCAGTCTCACTTCCATTTTCCTCACATCCACTGGCTGGGATGTTCTTACGCACATCCCAGCCAATCAGTTTAAAGAACAGCCGCCAACACCTCCGCAGCCGCACAAAGTGGCGGAGACATGAAGATATGAGTTGCGTACCCCTCTGCCACTCAAAGGGTTAAACAATATCATTCTTAATGCTGTGTAATAATATTGTTTTAATTTACAGGAAGAAGATAGATGGAAGTGAAGAAAGAAGATAGAAGAAAGAAGAGAAGACAGAAGGGGAAGGACAGTGGATGACAGGTAAGTGTAAGATGTATGAGTTAACGATTGGTGCTTGGCAGTATGTCAGGCACCGGTCATTAGCTTTTTTTACTGTTAAGTTTCCAGTACTGCCATTATTTAGAGGCATTTTGGGAACTTAATGCACAAAATGGACATTTGGCCACAAGACCATTTTTGTTCCCTAACGTCCGTTGTGCTTAATGCGGGTAGGACATTTGAATACCGACTAAGACATTTTCTTTTGTCGGTCGGTATCCATTTTGCCCTATGGCATTTGTAACTCTAACATTTGGATCGAGCCCTTAATCTCTTGAATGCATGATAGTTCTCATATTGGGGACCTCCCTAGTATTCAAGGGGATAAAAGACCCATTTAACTCTATAGGATTTTTGGAATTCTTACGTGTAGTCTATGGTGCAGTTGGTTTGCCCCAGTTGTTGTATCACAGATACAAGATGGGTAGAAGTCAGGAAACTGAATAGGTACAATTCTGGAACAAACCAACTGCACTATAGAAGACAAGTAATTAATTCCCAGTGATAGTAACAGGGAGTCTAACCCCTTGACTGCTAGAGCGGACTCCAACACCTTGCAGTGCTGTTGGTTTGCTCCAGTATTGATTCAAGTGTTCTTAATTCAACAGCCTCACATACATAACACTGTGATTTAGTGAAATTTACATCACATGAATAAGGCCAGTACCTCAAAATGAATCACAAGTATGTATCTGTGACTCAGCAGATTCACTGCAATTTTTTTACACAATTGAGGATTCATTTGAAATGGCTTCATTAGGGTTTTTGTTTCCTCCAGATATTCAAGGATGATATGGAGTAGCTGAACTAGGTGGATATGTGTTTTTTTTCACCCTCATCAACTATGTTACTATGTTACATTTTACATAAACATCCCTCTCAACCCCTTAACAACTGGCTGCATGGCTCGCAGCCAACAGTTAAGGATCACAGAGCATTTTTTTTTCTGATTCAGTTCAGGGGTCCCCAAGTACCGTGCAGCTGCACAGGGACCCCTGAATTCCATGAGGTGCCAGGACCATTACTAGTCCTTAAGTACAGAACCACCATGAGGGTCCTGGCATGTCATGGGTCCTTAAGGGGTTAAAGGGATAATCTGGCAACCCTACCCTACTAAATGCTGGTGTAATTCCCCCTATACTCCAGCATACTGAAAATAAGAATGTAAAGGTAAGTTAGGAGCTGATAAGGAGGGAAAAGGAATGTGAGGGGGTAGCTGGCAGTATGGGGGACAGGGGGAGAGAGACAGAATCACAGTACACAGATGCAAATCAAAAAATATAGTGAAGGATGACTAAACATGTATCAGAACAGAATAAATAGAAGGAAATATTATTTAAATATTGATAATGTGACAGGAATCCCAAGTCTTTATTCAGTCCTGTGTATTCTTGAAGTTCCCTCTGAGTAATTTCTTGTCATCACCAACCCTAGACCAAAAATACAGCAGGTAACTATAACTAAATTAATACAATTTATTTTCACACACAATTATTCACCTTCAACCAGGATTTCTACCTACAGATAATGGGATGTGCCACAGGTACAAAGATGACCCCACAATATGCAGAATTTTTATGGCTGACCCGGAACAGAGATTTCTTGGTACATACTACTATAAACCTTATAAATATTTCCTCTGTATCGATGATATAGTCAACATATGAACAGAGGGTGAAGAAAGATTTT
This sequence comes from Rhinophrynus dorsalis, assembly GCA_037306005.1. Lineage (NCBI taxonomy): Eukaryota > Metazoa > Chordata > Amphibia > Anura > Rhinophrynidae > Rhinophrynus > Rhinophrynus dorsalis. The sequence continues at coordinate 69,235,481 of CM074720.1, forward strand.
GACACTTCAAAGCATTTCATCAATCCATTAAAATTAAAGTGGATTTCTCTACAAAAGTGTACACTACCTGGATAAAACCACAACTTTCACCAATGGCAAACTGCAATCATCTTTATACAGAAAACCACAATCTGATGTATTTTCCCTCACAACTCCAGCTTTCACCCAGCTCACTCTAAACAAGGCATCATTCACAGTGAAGCTATCAAATACCACTGCATATGTTCTGACACCAAGGACCACAACAATCATCTAAAAACATTATCAGAATCATGCATACGGAAAGGCTATAAAACAAGACAATCTGAAAAAAAAATGACATATGCATTGAAAATACCACGTGAACAGCTTTTTGCACTAGAAAGAGAAGGAAGTCTCTACACATATACCTCTAGTGACTACATAAAGCCGTGCTCTAGTAGAAATATGGAACATCATCAAAGAATTACACCTCTGCTAACAAACAATGTGGTGCTAAAAGACCTATTCCCCAGACCACCTATTTTGGCATTCAGGCAATCACTGAATCTGAAACAAAAATTGATTAATTGAAAACTGACCAATGAATTGACAAAAACTGATAATGGGACCAAACCTTGCCACAAATCGTGCTGCAAATCAACACATTTATACAAACAACATCACACAAAAAAAGAACAAGATACACAACATTGAAGGATCATATCCATGTACATGTCAAGGTTTGGCTGAGCTGGTCTCATTCTGCCATTTGATTCTGCTGTCTGAACTAATCTAGATCTCTACAATCCATTGCTGCTACCTTCCCTGTTCTGAATCAGGCTGAATCAGCTGACCTCTCTGTGTTTGCTCACCTGGTTGCTATCAGCCAACCCTCCCAGGGTATTTAAAGCAGCTTGGCTCACTTCCTGATTGCCCTTGTGTCTGACTCTGGCTGCAACGGTGTTATCCTGAGCTGCTGATTATCTGTGAATGGCTTCCTCTGATGTCCCTTCTGGCTCCTGACTCCTGGATTGTTCCTGACTTTGTTGATCTCTGTATTCCTGACCCCGGCTTGGTTCTTGATCCTGGGTTGTCTTTTGGTTTATGCTCCTGTATCACGATTTTGCTTTGTTTGCTTTTATTTTAATAAAGGCGTTTTGCACTTTACATTTTTGTGTCTGTCTGGTTCCTGGTCCCTAACAGTACAACAGCTAATGTTGTATATGTGGTAGAATGCACTGAATGTGAATTTGGATGCTACATTTGTGAAACAGGCAGACCACTCGACCTAAGGATGACAATCTCTTGAGAAATACCACAAAACTAACCATACCCCAGCCAGTCATCATTTTACTCAAGATAACCATTCCATCCAAAACCTTAAAGTCAAAATGCTCAGAGGGAACCTTAAGAAAAGAGTAAGACATTTGACATTAAAGGGATAGTAATACTTCGTTTTAACTTTATTTTATTTTGTAGGCATTAAAAAAACATGAAGAATGATATAAGTCTTATCTCTCAAACCTTTATGGTTTATGAGATATTCACAAGCAAAGTTCCCCTCCCCGCCCCTTTTACCTAGTGTAAGCCATCTCTTCTCAAATGTGAATCTGGTTGTATGACAGGACAGATAACAGCAGGGGACAATTTTCTTTGTATGAAAACAATGAAAGCCCTTCCCCCCTTGACAAGTTTTTCAGCTTTTTCCCTTATCTTAATTGAAGATTGTCCCTCTCTGCAGTCTACCTGGGCATCTCCCTTCTGATCTGGTTGAACAGGGAAGGGATACTTTGTTTGTGAATATCTCTTAAACCATAAAGGTTTCAGAGATAAGACTTATATCATTCTTCATGTTTTTTTAATGCCTACAAAATAAAATAAAGTTAAAACGAAGTATTACTATCCCTTTAAAGTGATCAATTATTTCAACACCAAACACACTGGACTGAATAAAGACTTGGGATTCTTATAAAAATTGTATGTATGTCCTTCTATTTATTCTGTTCTGATACATGTTTTACTCATCTTTCACTATATTTTTGACTTGCATATGTGTACTGTGATTCTGTCTCTCTCCCCTGTCCCCCTTGCTGCCACCTACCCCCCTCACATTCATATTCACTCTCTATCAGCACCCAATTTTCCTTTACATTCTTGTTGTTTTTTCTCTTATTTCCAGTATGAGTAATTTCTCTTATTTTCAGTATGCTTTAGACTTGGGAGTTTATTTCTTGAAAGCTTGTCTTCTCAAAATGTAATGTTAGCCCAATAAAAAAAGTAATATTACATACTGGTATACTCATTCATTTGATATTTACAGAAATGTACAAACGTTTTAGGCAGGTGTGAGAAAATGCTGTAAAGTAAGAATGTTTTAAAAAATAGACATGTTAATAGTGTATATTCATCAATTAACAAAATGCATAGTGAGTGAACAGAAGAAAACTCTAAATCAAATCAATATTTGGTGTGACCGCCCACAGCCTCAGCAAGGTCTCTCCCAGGCAGAAATTTCAAGGCAGACAGGAGTTTCCAGATGTGCTATCCAAGCTCTTTTGAAGAAGCACAAAGAAACGGGCAACACTGAGGACTGTAGATGCAGTGGTCGGCAAAGGAAAGATGTCCAGCAGTGCAGTCATCTCAGAATTGGCAGAAAACAGGGGACTCTATACCCATCAACTGCCCGGAGAAGTCTGGTTAGAAGTGGTCTTCATGGAAGTCTTGAGGCCAAAAAAGCCATACCTCTGACATGGAAACAAGGCCAAGCGACTCAACTATGCATGAAAACACGGAAACTGGGGTGCAGAAAAATTGCAGCAGGTGCTTTGGACTGATGATTCAAAGTTTGAAACAATTGACTGTAGCAGAAGCCAACAGGCTGGAGAGTAGTACAAGAATGAGTGTCTGCAGGCAGCAGTGAAGCATGGTGGAGGTTCCGTACAAGTTTGGGTCTTCATTTCTGCAAATGGAATTGGGGATTTGGTCAGAATTAATGGTATCTTCAATGCTGACAAGTACAGTCAGATACTTATCCATCATGCAATACCATCAAGGAGGCATCTGATTGGACCCAAATTTATTCTGTACCATGACAAAGACCCCAAACTGAGGCTGCGTAAATCCACAAGCTCTCTAAGATGCTTGGAACAATGTACCTGCCGAGTTCCTTAACAACTTTGTGCAAGTATACCTAGAATAATTGATGATCTTTTGAAGGCAAAGGGTGGTCACACAAAACTTTGATTTGATTTAGATTTTTATTCTGATTATTCACTATGCATTTTGTTAATTGATAAATATAAAGTATTAACATGTCTATTTTTGAAAGTATTCTTACTTTACAGCATTTTTCCCACCTAACACTTTTGCACATTACTGTGTCCCAGCAACGTTTGGGGTGGACAATGCCAAGGCGGCATACATGGTCAGACTTGAACTTGCAACCTTGAAACAGTTGGTCTTGAACTCTGCTGGCTGCCACTAGAGGGATTAAGCATTGCAGGTTTCTGTAACTGTGTTTCTTGTGTCCCTGCTACTTGTTCATCTGCATCTAGAAAACGTTGTAACTCCTTGGGGGGGGGGGCAGTGGTGAATGACTGTCCCTGCTTGGAGCAGACTTGTCATCCTGATCAACATGCCTAACTTCATGTTCTACTGACACAATACTACTGGGATACTCTAGCAACTATTGGATAGCCAGTTATCACCCACTTCTTGTCTGTCCCAATTTTCTTACACTATAATGAAAAAGAGATTATAGCCAAACAAGAATTCTCAGTGTAAGGGAGGAACTCATCAAATCATGAATATCTCAATGAGTAAGGAAATCAGAGGATTTCCTTGCACATTAGGAGATTCAGCAATTTCTGGATTGTATCTGCCTATAGATTATTCATCAGTGAGTGATGGCCACAAATCGCCAAATATCATCCATCACCTTCTAAGCAATGGCTATATTACCATGGCCAGAAGTACAGAAGTCTTAGTACATACTGGTGCACAACTCCACCAACATCTAGGTGAACAAGACCTTAATTCCTCCCCTATAGCAGGTATAGGGAAAAGAGGTTTTATTTTCTGATTTCCTTTGCAGTGTACCATACAGTGTACAAATTGTGAGCAAAGGAAATCAGAAAAAAACCTCTTTTCCTTATAGGGGAGGAATTAAGGTCTTGTTCACAATTTGTACACTGTATGGTACAGAGCTCAGAGGAACAGCAGTGGCTCGCTTTAAATCTCTGATGTAATCACTCACTACTTACCCTTTTGCGCAAGCAGCACAAAGAGAGAGGAGCAATTCTGGAGCATACATAATTCTCCACAGAAGATATATAAAACTTCCATTACTTTTAATGGAGCTTTGAACCACCTAGCATACTAGATGAATTCTCCAACACACTGTGAAGGAATGCTTTGGAGGGCTCGCTGGCATTTAAGTGATTGAATGACCCATTTGAATCAATAGCAATTTTAGGAACTTCTATGTGTTCTCTAAGATGCAGTTGGTTTGCGCCAAACCAACTGCACCATAGAGTACAAAGGAAAACCCCCCCAACAAAAAAATCCCATTTAATTAAATGGCAATTTTAACCCTTTGAGTGCCAGAGGGGTATGCAATGCATTGCTCCGCAATGCGTTGTGTGCCTCTCTGGCACTCAAAGGGTTAATCCCTCGAACGCTAGAGTGGTCTCCGTAACATTGTTTCACAATAGAGATCTCTCTAGTACTTAAGAGGTTAAAAGCAGCATTTCAATCGCAGAGAACGTTCGCCTGTCATGGTGCAGTTGGTTTGGTTCATCATTGCTCTGCTTGCTGAATGAGGCCCTAAATGGGATATTACAGACAGGGTGACATGCCTATTACACATTACACTATTGGGGCTGGATTTAATATGCTACAAAAGACAAATGGAATAAGACAATGTAAAAAAGTAACCAGATGCATAACACCATTTTCCTTTGTCTATGCCAACTGTAATAAACAAGTTTTATGTTTGACACTGAGGTTTGGGCTATATCAAATCTGGCTCAGAATTTAACAGACACAAAAAAAGAGAAACAAAATGAAGCACCTAGACCCAGCCTTTTTACATGCCATGTTGTATGTATATATGTGGTGAGTCTTGCTAGACATCTTATTTTAGCATTGTAATACATTATTCCATCCATAATTATTTCCAGTGATATATCTAGTCTCAGGACCAGATTTAACTTTTAGAAACCCCAGGTCAAGGCACCCAATGGCCACACATTAACACACACACACACACACACACACACTCTTCTTACTACTCTGCCACCAGACCCATCCCTTACACACAAAATACCCTAATCCTATAGCATACAAGCACAATTAAGCTGTTTGATTGCTAGAGAGTCCCTAACACATTGCTTTACAATATGTTGGGAGACCTCTCTAGCATTCAAGGAGTTAAATAATAGCCAGTAAAGAGTATGGAAGCTGGTCCCCAAAAATAAATAGTGTGCTCAGAGGCATTGGAATTGCCTTAGCCACACCCCCAACTCAGAATGTGGGAGTGGCATCAAATCTAAAGCACCCCTTAAACTTGGAACTCTAGTTGCCTATTCTGCCTCATGGGAAATCTGGTCCAAATTCTGCTGGCACAAATCAAACCATTAGAGGCAAAGCTTCATAGATTGTGAGTCACTTGAAAAGACAAGTACTTTTTTTTAAAGAAAAACTATATTGTAGGGAGTAGTGTACTCTGGAAAGTTATTCATTCCAAACTCATTACATTTACAATGCTGGTTTCTTTTACATGAACACCTACAGTTCACCTGGTGTTCACACAATTATTCTCTTGCATTCTATGGGGGAAGTGAGTTGCAAACTGAATTTCTTATAGAATGTGATAGTAACTGCTTTACACTTGACAGTCTGAACGGTTATAATTTTTAATAAAACATCTGCAAGGCCTATAAGAAGGCTTATAACTAGTGATGAGCGAGCATGCTCGGCCGAAGCTCGGTTCGGCTCGAGCATCGCTCTGCTCGGCACATGGTGGTACTCGTACGAGTACCGCATGTGCTCGCCCGCCATGTTCGGGTCTCCTCCCCGCACGTTTCGCGCCTGCTGCGCAGCCAATAAACGTGCGGGGAGGCTCTGACATCAGTGTAATGCCAGCAGCCATGTTGGCTGCTGGCATTACACTGATTGGCTGGCCAGAACCCGTGATCGGGTGCTGTATAGCACCCGACGCGCGAGTTCGGCTCATTCTCAGCCAGGGAGAGATGCGATCAGGCAGGGAAAGTCAGTGTAGGGAGAATAAAATTGTTGGTACTCTTTCAAGACCCAAAAGTCCTTTTTAGGACTGTTGTGTGTGGGGGCAGCATTTATATTTTGTTTGGGGGGGCACAATTTCCTTTTTTTTTGTGGGGGGGATATTAGTAAGGTGACATATAATACTAGATGCACAGGAAGTCAGTGTAGGGAGAATAACATTGTTGAAACTCTTTCAAGACCCAAAAGTCCTTTTTAGGACTGTTGAGTGTGGGGGCAGCATTTAATTTTTTTTGGGGGTGGCAGAATTTCATTTTTTTGTGGGGGGGGACATGTTCTAAGGTGACATTGTACTAGGTGCACAGGGACAAATATTTTACAATGCAGCGACAAAAAGGGCCATTTTAAACGTGTGCCTAGCCATAGATTATTGTCACATTCTGTTTAGTGTGCAAATTCACAAATTAACGTCACATATTCCGTTCACTGTGCCTAGCCGCAGATTAGCGTCACATATTGTTTAGTGTGCCTAGCCGCAGATTAGCGTCACATATTGTTTAGTGTGCCTAGCCGCAGATTAACGTCACATATTGTTTAGTGTGCCTAGCCGCAGATTAGTTTTTATCTTCCTTTTTGTGTGTTTTACGGTCAGTCTGTAAAAATGGCGTACTACGGGCGAAACATCATTCCCAGCAGCGACGTTGGAGTCCAAGATGCATCCAGACATCCTCCCTATGCTGTCCCTGAACCATTTCTGTGGTGTTTCCATCATTTTCTGACCTTTTCCTATGAACCAGGCACCCACCCCTCATCAGAGCAGGGGGTGCCTGGTGTAATGCTCGAGTCCTCCCATTGACTTCAATGGGGCTCGGGTGCTCGGCCAAGCACTCGAGCCTCCGGGGGCGCTCGGCCAGAGCACCCGAACACCCGAGCATTGGGGTGCTCGATCATCACTACTTATAACATATTTTTCATAAAAAAGTTGACCGCTCATGTAAGCTCTTCAAATAGTCTCCTGCCTTCAAGCATCTAGGCCACTGGAATCTGAACGTAAATCAAAGAACAAAAATGTATACAAAACTAAGTAGAGTAGATTCTATTGTCCAACATTTAGGGAGCCAACTCTCTCTCTCTCTCTCTCTCCATATATATATATATATATATATATATATATATATATATAGAGAGAGAGAGAGAGAGAGAGAGAGAGAGAGAGAGCCTATGCTTCTTCTATGCTTAGAGATTAAGCTGTACCTCACCGATAAGGCCCACTAATAGTCAAAACAAACATCTGTGGTTGTGGTTGTTTTTTTTTTGGAGGTTTGCCTGATATTTCCAGGCTGGATTGTCTGTGGGGGCAGAACCAGATTGAAATTATTATAGAAATGTTTCATCTGTAATGACACATGGATCATGGAGATGTGAGGAACATATAGCAGAAGATTTTCCTAATAAGATAAGTCAACTTAAAAATTCCTGTGATAGACTATTCTAAAAACTATGTAAATGTATTTATTTCTAGATAGGAAAATGGCAGAGTGGAGAGTCTACTTGGTTCTTATTTGCTATCTAATCAATGTTTCTTTGTAGTAACTCCACTTTACGTGCATCTTTCTTCTGAATGTGTGCAGCAGGGTAGGGACATATAGCTAGAGCATCTGCTGACTTTCCCCACAGCCATTTTCTTTGAGGTGTTAGGTTATAAGTGTAAATTCAGAATAATGAGACCAGCCCTTCACCCAATGAGCTGTGGGATATGTGGCATATAAACTAGTGGAGTTATAAGATCCGTACCCCATGCAACGAAGAAATTAAAGATTCACATTAGTATATGCATATATTCTGTAGTGTTTACTGATCAACAAATAATCATCCAAAAACGTGTTTTATCATTGTCAGTGACCAAATACAATGAGATGAATGCATATATTGCAGATCATTCTTCAGTGGCCTCGCAATAATATGATATGATAATCATATTCACCTAATTTTGATTTTCACATGTTTTTTGTGTTGTGTCCTCTTGAGGACAGAGGACAGGAACTAACCTGCTTTTAGCCAGGGCCGGATTTATAATTAGGCAGAGTAGGCATCTGCCTACAGGCGCACCCCACAGAGGGGCGCCTGTCATTGGGATCATGTTGTGTGTTTTTTTTTTGTTTGTTTTGTTTTGTTTTTTATAAGGCTCCCCAGCCGCCCTGCGCCACAACATGGTGAAGACAGGTCTGTGCCTTCTTCAGCACAGACCTGTAGCTGCTGAGCTCCTTCCTCGGGTCATTAGTAATACAGACGCTGGGGATGACATCATCTCCCAGCGCTCTGCATTACTGAAGCATGATGTGGGGCAATGTGAGGGCAATATGGAGATGGTGGGGGCAATGTGGAGATGATGGGGCAATATAGAGCTGATGGGGGGCAATGTGAGGGCAATATGGCATATGGAGATGATGGGGGCAATGTGGAGATGATGGGGCAATATGAAGATGATGGGGGGCCTTGTGGAGGTGTCCAGTGGAGATGGCCAGTTGGTGGGGGGGCACTTCAGATTTCTGTGCCTACAGGCTCCTGAGATGTAGATCCGGCCCTGCTTTTAGCACCTTTCCTAATTCCCTTTTGTGATATTAATACATTAACCATTAAGCTCCTTTTTTCTATCTGTCTCAGAAACTGATCCATCAACAATGAATCAGCCCAGCTTCCTGAAAACTCAAACTTTGACTTTTACTGGCTTATGAACCTCTAATTAAAACCATTGCTGGAGTCATCTGACCGAAGTATTGTGTAGACTTTTCCATTGTCATACTTGCCAAATACTATTCACTGTTTTCAACATGAATAATTAAATGCATTTTATTTTATGTTTTCTATATGAATAGGAATATAAGACTCCTTACATGTTAGTTGTACACCAGAATTCCATTGTACTTTTAAAGCTGTGCATGCAACGTAGAGAGCTTCAAATATATGTATATATGGCATTGTATACTGCATCAAATATTCACTGGACAATATCTGCTGAAAGTGATGTAAGTGTTTGAACCACTGAAGATCAGTAAGAACAATTAGGTGTATAGTGCTTGCCAAGTTATCCCTATAAAATCTCTGGAAGAGTAAAAAAGTTCTGTAATAACATTTCAAGATCTCTTCATCACAAAAAATGACCCAGAAGTAGACCACTGGAAACGGATCAGATAACGTCACTTTTGGAATAGAATTCAGCATATGTCGATATGTATTCCCCGTCACTAGTTCATGCTGCACAGAAGCAAACAGTTTTGAAGACATGTAATAATAAAGATTTTTCTCCTGTTATTACGAACATTGATAATTAGCAGAAAAGAGATAGACAAAGGAAAAGGATCTGCACAGGTCATTTTTCTGTGTTGGAATTTGGCTTAGATCTTAACCATGAAATTTAGATTTGAATCGTGTTACACCCCCCTTCCACGCCCCTCCTGAATGTGTTCAATACTGTGTTTAAACTAATTAATTCTATTCATTTATGTAAGATATATTTAGATTGCTTTTATCTGAAATACCTTAACATTTTTAAAGGGATAGTAATGTTTCATATTAAAAGCAGCTCTAATTAATCATCATAGTATTTGGACTTTGGAGAGTGTTATTTTAATTCTGTCAGAGCTGTAGTTCAATAGTAATTCAGTGACAAAGTATCCCCCTCCCGCCCCTTTTACTGATGTAACACTGTTCAGCCAGATCAGAAGGGAGGTGCCCAGGTAGATTGCGGAGAGGGACAATCTTCAATTAAGATAAGGGAAAAACCTGAAAAACTTGTCAAGGGGGGCAGGGCTTTCATTGTTCTCCTATAAAGAAGATTGTCCCCTTCTGTTATCTGTCTAGTCTTACAACCAGATTCCACATCTGAGAAGAGATGGCTTACCCTAGGTAAAAGGGGCGGGAGGGGAAACTTTGCTTGTAAATATCTCTCAAACCATAAAGGTTTGAGAGATAAGACATATGTCATTTTTCATGTTTTTTAATGCCTACAAAATAAAATAAAGATAAAATAAAGTATTACTATCCCTTTAAGAAGCCCAGTTTAACCCATTACGTACCGTCAAGGCACGAGTGATGAAGAGCACTGCGGAGAGGTCCAGTAATAGCAAGAATTCAAGAGGCTGAACTGGGGCAGGGTTCTGTTGCAGCTGATTAAAGTTATCACTAGTTTTATCTCAAAGATTCTAGGTGATCATTTGTATATAAAACCAATGATGTTGTTCTAATCACCAGCAATATAATCCATCCCTTAGCCTTTTGTGTGCCAGAGTGTTATTTAACACATTGCAACACTCTCTGCCATTCAAAGGAATTATAAAAGCAATTCTGGAGCAAACCAGCTACCCCATAGGTGACAAATAAAAATGTTCTAACTCCCCCCACGTACCAGTGATTTAAATTGTGCCTGTAACTCAGTGGATGCTAAGGTCTCAAGCATCCTCATGAGACTAGAATAGTAAAACTGTTACATTATTTTGCTTACTGAATAACATTAGAGTTCAAACTTTGGTCTCTTACTCTAGAAGTCTCCTGCTTTATCCATGGCTAACATGGTACCACCCTTTATCAGTTCTATACAGCAAGGTAAAGTGAAGCGACTCTAGAGCATGTCAAATGCAACATAAAAGACACCTGACAGCTCCTACTGATTTAAAGAGGGTTTTAGGGCTTTTTGAATGCTAGTGAGTCAATTAATTTATACAGAGCTTTAGCTGCTGCCAGTATTTAATCACTGAATGATAGAGTGGTGTCCAGTGCTTTGTTGGAGATCTCTCAAGCATCTAAGGAGTCCAGAGTTTTTTTTGGGGGGCTTGCATCATATAGGTTACAGTGGATAGGGATGGGGTGGGCTGTGGGTGAGGCTAAGGACATTTGCAATGCCTTTCCTAGAGGACCCGGAGATGTAAATCCAGCCCGATGTGACTGGAGTTTTTACATATTATAGCAGGAAAGTTAATGGTCTATAATGTTTTACTAAGTCTGATCAAATGGAAGCTTGTACATAGCTCAAAGCTGCCCTGTGCAGCCAGAAACAGCTCCTGTCAGCCATTTGAGGGCAGAGGTATCAGAATAATGGAGGCTAACCATGCTTTCTTTCAAGCCAGACACAGAGGATCTATGTAGACTTTGTCTCACAGCCCAATGAAACAGTCTTGCCAGTTCATTATTTTCTCACAGGACCAACAAGGGAGCTTAAAGGGAGAGTAATGCCTTTATTAAAGTGCAGCTCCGAGACTTCGATAGGTTTTTTATAACAGTTAGTGCTATGTTTAATTACTCACAGTTCTGTATTTCAAAAGCTATTCTCAAAAAAGCAGCTCTGATTAATCTTCATAGTATCTGGGCCCTAGGGAGTGAAATGTCAATACTGTCAGAGTTGTAGTTCAAGAGTAATTGAATGATAAAGTATCCCCCTCCCGCCCCTTTCACCTAGTGTAAGCCAGCTCCTCTCAGATGTGGAATTTGTTCCTGGGACTAGACAGATCACAGCAAGGGACAATCTTCTTACTTTGAGCATAAGGAAAACCCTGCCCCTCGATACAGGTTTTTCAGGTTTCTCCTTATGTTCACTGATTGTCCCTCCCTGAGATCCATCCAGACAGTCTTGCTGCTCTGTGGTGAGCAGTGTTACATCAGTAAAAGGGGTGGGAGGGGGATTCAATTACTTTTGTACTACAACTCTGACAGTATTGAAATAACACTTTCCATGGCCCAAATACTATGAAGATTAATTGGAGTTGCTTTTATTGTGAAACATTACTATCCTTTTAAGTCCTGTAATGGTATAATACTGGCAGGAACAGACTTTTTTTCATTACTTTGGATCTGCTGGTGTTGAGGTTCAGCAAAGAAACGTAAGAAAACCACTGCATTTTATCTACCAATCCTATTACTGCTGATTAAACATAATGCTTTGCAAGATAGAGTGTTGCCCCTTTTTCCTGCTCTAACCCATTTAAACTATTAAGTCACCAATCTGGCAATCAAAAGGTTACTGTACTATTAATGCCTGCTGCACCTGCTGGCATCCTAGGGATAGGGGCACCAGAAGTTAATGTACATTTGCTGCAGACAGGTCTACTTTATTTTTACAAAGCAATGTAATAACACATTATTGGGTAATACAGAGGTCTTCACAATGGCAGTGAGAGCTGCTTTCTAGAATCCAAAGGGTTAATGTATGGGAATCTAGTGACTCATACCTCTTAAATTACTGTGTTAGTCTATGTAGCCTGTAACATTTAAGGAAACATTCTCACAAATTATCACAGGCTTAGCCTGTAAATGAGATGATTCTGCTAATACAAAGCTATATACAGTAAGACCGATGTCATGGGTAATTTGGGTATAAACCAACTGCATCACAGGAGAGAAATTAAAATGTTCCAAATACCCATTCATTTAAATGAGGTCTTTAAGCCAATGAATGTTAGGTCTCTATCACATTGACAAGCATTGAAGTGATTAAAAGCTCCTTTTAAATCGGTGAAAATATTTATTGCTTCACTGTGTTCTCCAGTTCCAGATATTCATAGAACGTCAGCATCTGTGATGTCTGTGATGTTACAGAGCTTCAAAACTCCATTTAATCCCTTGAATGCTAGAAAGAAGAGACAATTAGAGGGCTTAAAGGGATAGTAATTCTTTGTTTTATCTTTATTTTATTTTGTAGGCATTAAAAAAAACATGAAGAATGATATGTCTTATCTCTCAAACCTTTAAGGTTTGAGAGAAATTCACAAGCAAAGTTTCCCCCTCCCGCCCCTTTTACCTAGTGTATGCCATCTCTTCTCAGATGTGGAATCCAGTCCATAGACCAGACAGATAACAGAAGGGGACAATCTTCTTCCTATGAGAACAATGAAAGCCCTGCCCCCCTTGACAAGTTTTTCAGATTTTTCGATTATCTTAATTAAAGATTGTCTCTCTCTGTAGTCTACCTGGGCACCTCCCTTCTGCTCTGGCTGAACAGTGTTACATCAGTAAAAGGGGCGGGAGGGGGATACTTTGTCATTGAATTACTCTTGAACTACAACTCTGACAGAATTGAAATAACACTCTCCATGGCCCAAATACTATGAAGATTAATTAGAGCAGCTTTTATTATGAAACATTACTATCCCTTTAAATCAATGGAATCTTTGAGAATGTGTATTTGCCTACTTTTGTACAGTTGGTTTTCTCCAGAATTGCTCCAGTTCTTCCTAGTGCATACGCCTCTTTTGTCAGGTCTCAGTTTTACATAGATTATTATATTGTAAATCTAGTTTTTCTCCTTTCTCCTATACTTGATTACATGTACCTCATTGTATAAGGTAAGGATTTCTAGCGTTATACAAGGCAGAAAATCTGGTTAGTCCTAATCATTTGTGCAAAAAAAATTTGGGCAGAAACTAACGTAATTTACCTTTCGTTCATTTACTCAGAATTTCTTTAGAAGTTTTCGCTACCAGACAAATTCTTTCTATGCTATTTTCAGTGGCTAAGGACACATCTCCTTCTCTGGACTGACATTTGAACAAGATTTATTGAAAAAAATGACATAAAACTTAGCCCACTCATAGACCTCGACCTCTACTAGGACATTCCACCACACAAGCTAAAAGTCCTTCTAATGAGGGGCAATTTATTTTAGAGATACCAATATGCAATTCATTAATGAATTTGTGCCTTTTCTGGTGAGTTATGCTGTTTTACTCTGACTGGTACTAGTATCAGTGAGTAAGTCTAATCACATCTATGCACATCCATAATTAGAGAAAAACCAAAAAGAGAAAGGAACAGAACAGTAATAACAGAACTGACCAGACTTCAAGCACAAATTAAATAAATGCTCCTTATGCACACTCATTCAAAAATACATTTATTACATGTTCCAGAGTCACCAACATTTCAACCCCATTCCATTGGGGTTTTCATCAAGGTACGTAAACAAAACTAAATATAAGTGTAAAGTCCTGCATCATTTTATTCATTTTATTATTTATTAATTTTCATAAGAAGCATGCCCATGAGCAAAGTCTCCCCCCCCCAAACAAAACACTGATTTTTGAGAGTAAGGAAGCAGTAACATTGACATTACTAGGATTATGATATAGAGGTTAAGAAGTGATAGAGACAAGAGTTTGCATTGCAGTACCACCAGCAACAGCATTATACCAATGGACAGACATATACAGCAGCATGGTACATGGGCTAGAATGGTCTTTTTAATGAGGAAACACTGGTGGCTGTCTAACAACAGTCACCCCCCCCCCCCCCCAAACAAAAAAAATGCACTGATCTCAGAGAGTAAAAAAAACAGCAGCATATTTTACTTTGTTAGAAGTACAAAATAGGGGTTAAGAGGTTATAGAGATGAGAGTTTGCATTTCAGTACTGCCAGTGGCAGCAGCATTAGACCAATGCACAGACACATAAAGCACCATGATATATGAGCTAGTAAAGTCTTTCCTACTAGTATATAATTGATAATTAAGTGGGTGGGAGAATCACCTCACTCAGCCTGAAAATTGGGTATCCAGACTTAGGCAGAAAGACCTTTAAGAAGGCCATCTGCTCCATCAGATGTGGGAAGAGCTGTGGGCACTGATAGTTGAGGATGTTGCTTGTTGCTGAGAACTTTGGACACTGGTGGGTGTGCATGAAAGCAGCTCTTGAGACACCAAGGAAAGGGCTGGCCAAATAATAGCTTTATGGTCCCAGTAGCTTAAGAAGCAGTGGAATTTCTTTGGTGGTAGCTTTAATCATTTCATAGCACTATTTTCACTTTGGGGAGCATTGATGATATGCACCAAAGGGTCAAGGGTCTCAAACAAAAAGCCACTCCTCAAGTTGATCTAATAATGCCCTGCTATGGGTGTGAGGACTGGAGAGTAACACAGATGGGTGGTTCTACTGCTGCTGCTGCTGCTGCAGGCAGTTTCCATGTTCAACACCTGCACCCCACCTTCCCTCAGATTGCACTGCATCTCACACAACAGGTTGACAAGCTTGTTCCTCCAAGTTCCCAGGTTGATATTTTTGTTAGCTATCTTTCCCTTTATCCTTGGGTCACAGAGGGTGGCCAGCATATACTCTGAGATGTACATGATGGTGTGCATGTGAAATGTCAGCTCATCTATAGCCTCCTGATCAGTGTGGCAACCTTATGGATATAAAAAGTAGCCTGAAAAAGCATTACTTTTTCTAGGAAACCTATCATTTTCTGGATAAGTTGGGGGAATAAGAGGATGACCTGGCCCAGTCTGGCAGTGGCCTGGCTTAAATTTTCAGTGACATCCCTAAATGGATTAAGGACCATCATGATCGTCTCCATTAATGCCTGTTCCTCTCTGCCCATTGGGCAGGACACCCCAATATTCTGCTCAGAGGTCATGAAGTCAAGTTCTGTCTTCTGGTCCAGGATTCTATACATCATCTCCAAGGTGGAGTTTCAAAGGGTGACAATATCTTGACATAGACAGTACTGGGGTAGACCTGCCTTCTGCTCCTCCCTCAGCTGCTGGCTTGACTTGACACAGTGGTTGAAGTGCCTGACAATGCCACACAATCCCCATCTTTGATTGCTTTCACTATACATGCACCCCTCATCTTTCAGCAGTAATCACATCATTCCAACCCTCCTGCCACTTAATGCACCTGCAGCATCAGCAGTAGCTAAATCTTCAAAGTGTAGAAGGAGTAGATGGGTTGCTTCCTCATCTTCCTCAATCTCCTCTGGCTCATAATTCATCCCTTTGTCATTAATAAAGTTGTAATTTATCACTGGTGCAGAGGTAGGTGCATAGATCATTTCAGCTGCAAGATTATATAGTAAATTTCCCTCTTTTTCCTCACATTCTTCTGGACCAAAAATAGACCTGCTGCTACCAACCAAAGGTACCTGTAGTTGACCCCTCCTTATGACTTTTAGAAATTGCTCCTTATTTTGGTGCTTGGGGTGGAGAGTTTGCCACTAGGGCAGGATGTTTGCTGATGCTGCTTGAGGGGGAAAGTATTGTTGAGGAAAAAGGCTTCTGCTTATAGGGGCTGATGTACTAATGTTCATTTGACTACTTTTTTGTGGCCTCCTGCTGGCTCTGGCCACACAGTGAAGAGTCACAGTATTCCCAGACATTGTAATTATTATTAATAAAGAAACTTGTTAAATACATATTGAATTGCTTATTTATTTTTATAAAAAAAAAATCCTTTTATTTTTTTCTTTACTCTGATACTCTCAGGAACACTAGCCATAGTTGCTGGAGACAGCAGTGGCATTTTGTTAAGGACACAGATGAAGTTGCAGCAGTTTTGAGACAAAACTGCATCCATGTGTAACGTTGCAACATTTTTGCGACTACATTTGCGCCTATTTTTTTTTTCAGACTGCCAGGTAACCATTTTAACAAACCCTTTCCCTTGTTTCTTTGCCTGTTTTGGTGAGAAAAAGACAAAGAGAGGGCCATTTCCTTTTCTTTCTTTTGCTGCTAGGGGGAAGGGATGAGGGACTGTTCATGGCAGGAAAAGTGGGCTGGTGAGGGGTGGTGCTTACAATAATAAAAGAAGCAACCTGGGAGTACTGCAGAGAACTGATCCTGAAGCCACAGACTGAGAGTCATTTTTGGATGTCTGACCTCCTCCAGTGGACGCAGCCAAGTGCATTGAGCCTTGCAACCAGTTCTCCTCGCCCGCATCCTTTCCTGCTGCACCGTCCTTATAAGATTGCCCCAGGATAGCCAAGTATAAAACTGTATCACTTTTTGCTTTATTTTATACTATATTTCTAGGAAAACACCCTAGTATCCAACATATGGGGATTCTACCATAATTGTTGCATTTTGTGTTTATCTAGAATATACTTGATAAAATACAGCATATTGTTCTTATACTAATATTATTGTTTTTATTAAATATCATTAGAACAAACTTCTCTGGGTATACCTTGGTGTGTCAGCCACGCGTTTGCAGTTCTTTTCACACTCACATTTAGATTTAATTTTAACGCAGTGGTTATTATGAAGTCCTTTGCACCAATTAATTCATCCAAAGCCATTATGGACTGGACACATTACATGGACAAAGTGCATTTTTTGAGCAGTAAACCTAAATGTAAATGTTTTTAAATAAAAACACTCAGGAACAACAGGCATAGTTTCAGGACGCAGCAGTGGTGTGTCTGTACATACTCAGCTCAGGTACTATGGAGGTGGCACACTGCACATACACAGTGCCAAAAAAGTGCACTTTTTTAAACAATAAATGTAAATTTAAATGTTTTTACATTTAAACACTCAACGGGGGGGAGATTTACTAAGCAGTGATAAAGTGGAGATGACTTCTTCAATTTATCACTTCTCCAGTTCCTATGATATTCTACGGAGCTATGCACTGAGATCTCCAAAGTTGGAGAAATCTTTGTGCATAAGCTCCATAGAATAACATAGGAATTTGAGAAATGATAAACTGGAGAAGTCATCTCTATTTTATCACCGCTTAATGAATCTCCCCCTGAGTGTAGTTAGTGGAGACAGCAGTGGTGTGTCTGGACATGCAGCTCATCTATGTGCAGTAAATCTACTTTTATTGTTTTTATTTACACTAGAACACTTTGGGAGAGACTGCAGTGGTATCTCTGGACAGACATAGCAATTGGTTTTAATAAGCAAAATTTAACTGGACACTATGCTATGGGTACTTTACATTTAGAGTTAAACTACTAAGATTATTATTAGTCAATCACTAACAGAGCCCCAAAAATTGGCACTTGAAAGGCACTGCAGTGAACTGGAGTGGACCATTCCATTAGCATCTCATTTTCATCAAAATTTTGCAAACTACATGCTTTTCGGTACATTTTAAATTTATTACTAAAATAATGTACATGTCGAATGATTTCTATCAGTCAACTGAGAATTGTGAACAAAGTAGGTGTACACTGACATCAAGTTTACTTAGGATCCAGTTGATTCAGAACAGAATAGAACACAAGTGAACTTGCAAGGAGTCAGTACGCTGTACACTTTAAACATAAGCCATATTTTATCTACAAAGGTTCCAATAGAGGATCCAAATGTTGATTTATTTAATTCACAATCAACTTACTTGCTGAAGACCCGTGTGCAGTCTGTATATCTGTTTGTTGTATTGATGAAGAAGTGAATTGCACTCATGCTCTTCATCATGAAGTTCACAGTCCTTCTCCAGAAAGAGAGAAATATTGAGAGAGATTGAGAGAAAGACAAAAAGTGAGAGTTTCGGAGAGAGATGGAGACAGAGAGAGTGATAGAGAGATAAAGAGACTTTGAGGGAGAGAGACTGAGTGATTGAGGAAGATTAGAGACAGACAGAGAGAGAGACTGATAAAAAATAGATTGTTAGACTGTTGTCCTGATCTCTGGCTGTTCCTATTTCAAAGAGTACAGTACAATTATGTTCAATTCTTTATTATTCATTATTATTCATAACTATTCTTATTAAGATTATATATGTCCACATAACTGTGTGTCTGTCAAGACAGGTACCAGAGCTGTTTTAATGTCCACAGGTCCTTCCTAAAAGGAGATGTGTACAAAGCCATTGCATTGCTGCTGTAGTCTTTAAGTCTTTGACATATGGAAACCTTTAAATAAAAAAAATGAAAACGCAAAGGCTGTCTTAATGAAGAATGTGGATGTAATCTGCAAATAAAACAAACCATCTTATGTCTTACGCAGAGTCAGGTATCATCCATCATAGATGCACATAATAAAAACACATCTACAGCTGACACATATTGAAAGATCTGGAAACACGTTTTAAAATGTCTGTGTTCATTTCTTTTACGCAGATCGAAATATTTTTGTGTGAATATTTGCTATGAAACTTAAATGCTCAATTATTAAATTAAGTAAAAACACAGACTTATATATCCCATAATTCTTTGAAAAGGATGTTTCCATTCTTTAATTATTTTGTGGTTATGCAAGATGAAATAATATTATATCTATGTGTTAAACCTGTCAATGACCGTGAGTAGTGTAATTTATTATTTCTAATTAGTATGTCTGGAGAATCGTTCCACAGTCAACAAATGTTTCTTCTATCAAGCACTTTGAACTTTCATTTTAAGCTGCCCAATTCATGTAAGGTAAGACAAACTAACTGTATTTATTATTGTAATTGTATAGGGTGAATAACACACACAAATCTGCATCTAGGACATCTAAGTCAAGGGTGGGTAACCTTCCAACTTCCAGCTGGTGTAGGTCTACATATTACATCCTCCTTAATCAACCTTTGGCCAGCTGAGGATTATGGAAACTGTAGTTTAACAGCTGTAGAGCAAAGAGGAGAACATGAGTCTGTACAGTGCATACCACTAGTCAAATGTATTGACCCTTAAAATAAAAGTCCATTGTTTGAGAAGCTCATGACAACTTTCATCATCAAGGCTATGAAATACTGGATTTTGATTTTATGAGCTAATGTATACTTAGGGCAAGAAAGTGGTGGTAACTGAAACTGTTTGTAATCAGAATAAAAATGTTCTTACTCCATGGTCCACCAGTTCTCAGACATGTTTCTGTCATTTTTTGCATCCAATTCCACCATCTCAGTCAAAAGAAAAAAGCCGTCTTAAAAGTGGGAGCGGTTTAATCTTCCGTCATAATGTAAGGTATTTTGAGAAAAAATATCTGCTTCAAAGTCACTTTTTTGTCTGATTAACGTCATTTTTTCCTGACAAAATAAAAATGGTCTAAACTTGGAGAAGACACACTAAAGTACTGTTAGCAGGAGTGAGAAGCAATTGTAGATTATGTTAGCGTAGTGTACTAATAATCTTAATTTTAGTAATGACAGGAGGCGAATATTTTGCTTATCTTCCTTTACTGAAATCTCCATAGCAGCACAGATTATTTACATAACCAATCAAAAAACAGCAATCAAGGCCATATAAGACCCCAACTCCACCCACTCCTCCTCTTTCTTTGCACAAACAAGCAAACAACATGACATCTAAACATCAGCAACCAACATGACGTCTTCAAGATTCAGCATCACCCTTGGAGCAGCAAAACACGATGTCAGGACCATTCAAGCAAACTGACCTCGCGGTAGGAGAGACACTGAAAGAAAAGAAATGTATGAAAGTACACCAGGAAATATCAATAGACATACCAATAATACATACAAGAAACACAGAAATAATGAATAAACATAAATAAATGTACAGAAACACCCATAACTGAATCCAAACCAAAGTCCACCATTCTTCCCTAATAAATCCTAAAAAACAAAACACACAGGGAGGGAAAAGGGAGGGAAAATATTCGCCTCCTGTCATTACTAAAATTAAGATTATTAGTACACTACGCTAACATAATCTACAATTTTACCACATGACAGGAGGCTTCATATTTTGCTTTTTTAACGCTAAAACATCAAATAAAAACGAGCATGAAAAGGACGGAAAAAGAAAATGTGAAACAAGTTTTCCCAATACTAGTCCGTCTAAGACAAAAGGTCCACCACAGCACCTCTGCAGACAGAGCCCACAAAGCAGTTGCTCCCCAAACTGAATGCACACCAAACGAAACATGAACTCCTGCCAGAGTCAAAACCCAACGAAGTCCTTCTAGCTAATGTCACCTAAAACCCTGGGCCTGACCTATGAAACCAAAACCGGACCCGATGGAAACAAACGTGGAGAAGTAGTAACCTCCGCACAACAAAGCAAAACAAGCCTACAAAAAAATCCTACGAATTAGGGTGACAAATAAACCAAAAGACAAAGCAGAATCTACCAACAATGTAGACTTGTAACACCCTAGAATTTACAAATAATGAATGTGTAACACACACCCTAAATTACAGACAATGTATACGTGTCAGACACCATAGACTCCATAGCTAATGTAGATGTGTAACACATACAAGAATCTACAGATTATGTATAAATGTAAAAGACATTAGAAACCACAGATAATATATGTGCAATACACACAAGAAACTACAGATAATGTATAAGGGTAATACACACTAGAAACTACAGATAAGGCATAAGTGTACGACACCCTGGAATCTACAGATAATGTATAAGTGTAAGATACACTAGTATCCACAGACAATGTATAAGTGTACTACACACTAGAATGTACAGATAATGTATAAGTGTACTACACCCTATAATCTACAGATAATGTATAAGTGTACGACACACTAGAATCTACAGAGAATGTATAAGCGAAATACAAACTAGAATCTACAGAGACTGAATATGTGTAATACACACTAGTATGTACAGATAGTATATAAGAAAATACAAAGTAGAGGAATGAAGAAGTGAAATACAAGCTAGAATCCACAGAAAATGAATATGTGTAATACCCACTAGAATCTACAGAAAATGAATATGAGTAAAACAAAACCAACATCTACAGATAGTGTATATAAACAATATAATCCCCATAAATACAACCCCCACACAGAAGGGAAATGTGAACACTAGGGTTTGGTATGCATGGACTCTATGTATGATACGTGTACACTGGAGGATAGAAAGCATAGACCCCCGAGGTTGGTACACCAAACACATGAACTAAAGCCGATCCAGACTCCGAAAGAATCACCTGAGTCCCGGAAAAGGAGATATATAGTACAGAAGCAAACGGAGTTAAATCCAAGGGGCACACCCCAGGTGTACCAGAAAGCGGCCTCCTTAGCGACAGACTCAGTAGTCACAGATATAGAACTACCTATATATAAATATGACCAGTCATAAAAACCACCGCAGAAAATACTATACACACACATATGCATACACACATACATATATATACATACACATATACATATATATATACACATATATATATATATATATACACACATATACATACATACACACACACACACACAGACACACACACCTACACATATATGCATACACATATAGATACACACACATACATAGATGAAACTATAGCCAGGGCGCACTCCCACCTTAAAGGAGCATGGCCAAACTCCAAGGGCAAAATTAACCTGAGAGATCACCTCAGAATGGCCGACTATCTCAGGAGGCCCAAAAATAGTCGCAAATAGAACCTAACAGGGGCTCACCCCCAATAGCCTATAACGTGAAAGAAAGGGCTCACCCTTAAATATTCCCAAAGGGCTCACCCAATTAAAACGTAAATATGGGAAAACCAGAAAGGGGAAAAAACCAACGTCAATGACCAAAAGAAGGAGGGCGCACCCGAGACACCTCAATCCCAAGGAACCTTAATCAAAGAAATATAATGTTTAGCCATCCAAACTATATATGGCCTGCGTTCACCGGAAGTATAGCAGGAACATAGAGTGAACCTCTCAAGAAGGCAGATAAACGCAGAGAAACAGATAAGCAACTGCAAAACAAAGGGCAGAACAAGAACCTAGAAACACCCAATCATAAAGGGGTAAAAGCCAGCCAGGTAACACCGGGGCTCATCCAGAAAAGGACTACCACCACCCCGCCAGGGAAAAGATAAATATCATATAGCAATAAGACAGGGAAAGTGCCCCGCTTGCAGCCCAAAAAAAGGAGCCTAAGAGAAAACCAAACAAAGAAGTAACAGAACCAAGGAAAAAAAAGGGGGGTCACCCAAAGTAATAAACAGGAAGCCCTAATATCCTTAACATGGGGGCTCACCGCAGTGACACCACAGGGCCTCACCCTGACTATCACAAATGCAGAACTGAATTCAGGAACCAGACGCTGGAGCAAACCAGTCAGGGACATCTGGGGTTCACCCAGTGAAAACCCACCCCGAACAGATGGCAGAAATTTGGTCCTTATAATAAAAAGGACCAGACTGACACAGGGAAAGGTTATGCATACACAAATTGAGATTCAAGGGGGGCTCACCCCCAAAGCATGGGCATAGAAGAGGGGTTCACCCTCAGTATATGTATATAAACCAGAGAAGAGAGGGGCTTACCCTCAGCATATCTAAAGTATGTCCGATAAGTGAGGGCTCACCTCAGAGGGCCCAGCAAAACAGAGAAAGGCATATTCCTCTAACCAAGTAGGTGTAAAAGAAACACAAAGCAGAATTTATTTATTTATTTATTGATTTTTTATGCAGCACATGAAAATAGGCCCATCCCACAACAGGATACAATGAGGCTCACCCCAGTGCCACACCAGAACGAAGGCAGGATAGTATGGACCACTAGGATGGGGGCTCACCCCAGATGTATACACGCCCTAAGGCAGGATAGTAAGGGGCTCACCCTAGATGTAATGCAGGGGCACACCCAAATAGCCACAGAAGAACTGTAGCAGATAGTTTAAATCACATGGACAAAGAGGGAAAGGAATGGCTTCCTCCAGAATAACCAGAAGTTGGAAATGGGGGCTCACCCCACCCATATACCTCACTCAACCCTATCAGGAAAAAAATGGGGGCTCACTCCAAGTGATCATAACCAACCCGTTCAGTATTTGTTTTTGTTTTTTTTTGTTTTTTCATAATATCCATAACATGGGGGCTCACCCCAGGTGCAGCAGAGGGCACACCCTGCCATTGCAAATATACAAAAATATATAAGGGACAGAGGAAAGTAAAAACTCTCCGAGAGAAAACCCATGTCAAGCATGGAAGAAGACACCTAGCATTAACATGGGGGCTCACCCCAGATACACCTCAGGGGCTCACCCTGGTGAAACCTGCAGACTAATAAATTTGCAGGATAAGTACCTTCCAAAATAAAGAAACTGAAAGGTATAGGGCAAATACCTGCTAAGAACAGCTGGGACTCACCCAGAATGTGAAGTAAAAGTGTATTTTTTTTTTTTTTTTAAATGTAGTGGATGATCCAAAAGAATTGCAAATGCTGTCAGAAACCCCTCCAGGGGAAAACCCATGCAAGGCATGGCACAAGGACTACTCAAAAGTAGCAATGTAAGCAGGGGGCTCACCCCAATCAACAGTGGGGCTCACCCACAATTAAAACTGTAATGAACCAGTGAGGTTTATAACAAGCAAAAACCTTACACTAGTGAGACTGTAATTTACCAATGAGGAGTAGACAGAGGCTGAGCACTCCCCGGTCACACTGGAGCCCCACCCTGACTGAAGGGAGAGACTCCAGAACGACCGAGAACCACTCAGCCAGAAAAGAAAATGGCCGCAGAGATCTCGCGAGATGCGAGATCCAAGATGGCCGCCGAAGCTACGAGTGGGCCACAGACCACCAAGCAACTCCAAAGAGGACACAGAAGAAACTAATGGTCCCAGGCCCTGCTAACCCCGCTAGAAGGGAAACAACAGACCCCACACATACAGCACTTCAGAAATAAGACACGTTGTGTAACAGGATTTTAGGGACGGCAACGCTTTGCGAAAAAATCCCACACAAACATACATATACATGAGCACACAGGGCATTACCATTGGCTGAAGGCGGAAGGTCCTGACAGCCCACTGAAGGAAGCGGGCGGCGAATGGAAGCATGCCGCCCGCAGGGAACATTTAAATTGCTTGTATTTTGCCTTCTTGGCTGGAGACATCAGCGGGGGCTTAAATTAAACATAGTAAGATTTATTTTAAGTGTGGATTGCGCTGGGGAGAGAGGGAACATATCTGCCAACACAATTAAAAAAAATAAATAAATAAAAAATACTCTCGTGTATAATACTCACCCCCCACTTCACATAAGTGAAGCGAGATTTTACGGTAGCTGTTTCTCACAGCCATGGTTGTTAAAGGGATAGTAATACCTCAATTAAAGTTTAGCTCTGAGTATTATTTATGTATGTATGTATGAGCACATTAGAAAAAACAAATTATGTATATTTAAGAAAGAAAAACAGAACTTGAGCCCAAAGGCCCCATACTATATCATACCATGAAAACCAATTATAGTGTAAAAGAACATTAGACACACAATGTAAAAACATATAAAGTGAAACAGTACTCTGACCTATACAGCTTGTGTAAAAACATATACAGAGAAGCAGTACTCTGACCTATACAGCTTGTGTAAAAACATATACAGAGAAGCAGTACTCTGACCTATACAGCTTGTGTAAAAACATATAAAGAGAAACAGTACTCTGACCTATGCAGCTTGTGTAAAAACATACAGAGAAGCAGTACTCTGACCTATGCAGCTTGTGTAAAAACATACAGAGAAGCAGTACTCTGACCTATACAGCTTGTGTAAAAACATACAGAGAAGCAGTACTCTGACCTATACAGCTTGTGTAAAAACATACAGAGAAGCAGTACTCTGACCTATGCAGCTTGTGTAAAAACATATACAGAGAAACAGTACTCTGACCTGTGCAGCTTGTTGGAGCAGCAAGAAAGAGGAGGAGTGGGTGGAGTTGGGGTCTTATATGGCCTTGATTGCTGTTTTTTGATTGGTTATGTAAATAATCTGTGCTGCTATGGAGATTTCAGTAAAGGAAGATAAGCAAAATATGAAGCCTCCTGTCATGTGGTAAAATTTGTAATTTCAAAGACAAAAAATGTCTTTGATTCTTTGAAAGTTTTCATTTTAAAGACAAAATCAAAGACAATTTTTAATATCAGAATTTTTAGAAGGCAATGTTCATCAATATCTTCTTACCATTATTTTTAATTCTTTAGACGCATTTTCAAAAGTGACAGATTGACTTCCTAAAATATTGTCTTACTTTCACCACCATCTCATGATCTGACAATTTTTTCATTATGATGATTTTTTGAACGTCTCGCCCTTAGTATTTTCCTAGTTTTGACTTGTGATGAGCCCTGGATTTTCTCTTTAGTTTGCATTTGTGATTTCCTCTTTATGAGAGTACATGCTGGACAGAAGCTCAGCAAAATGAAATGAGGTGTTGTGTGGGCACAGTGGGGCACATGCAAAAGGTTGTAACACTGCAAAAAAAAAAACAAAAAAACATGAGCATAATTATGTCTTTCATAAATGCAATTTTGATAAAAAACAGTTAGTTTCCTTCCTTGGTACTGAACAAATAAAATGTGTTTTCAATTTTATTCAAGTCATGGTGGCAAAATACACCCAGACCTCTTCAGTGACTTTAAAACCCCAATCTCCCCCACAAAGACACACACACACAATCCATATATACCCACAGAGCTTTTTTCACCTTGGCAGCAGAGTGGTTGACCCATCAAAACTAAAAGTCATAAAAAAGTCTACACTCACAGCCCTACCACCAGGAAAGTAACCAACACATCAAAAACAAAGTCAACACAAAAGTTATCATAAATGCATTTTATGACAAAAAATAATACACCAGTTCAGACTGTGATAAAAATGTCTTAAATGATAAGGTAATGATGAAACTGCTATAAGGAGAACTAGAGACATTCTGGAGTACACCAGCTGCACCATGGGGGACAAATTGAAATTGACAACATTTACATTGATTCAAATGGATTATTTAACCCAATCAATATTATATATATATATATACATCTGTAGCATTCAAGGGGTTAAAAGTCCCATCTAAATCAATGGGGGGGGGTTATTTTTCCCTAAGGTGTAGTTAGTTTGCCCCAGAAATACATCTGCAGTCAGAAGAGATATCTTCTAAATGCGATCCTCCCTCTTCCATTGTTCTTCTGAAATGAAGAGCCCTTATCCGGACTGCACTAAGATTGAAGACTGGCAGGTGAATGTGAAGCAATGATGCTATCAAAACTGTCTTCATAGCCAGTGCCACTTTTCTACATGCTATGTGTCCCTTAATTATTCCACTTCTTCTTTGTATACAGCTTCAATGTTTTTATTAAAGGGGAACTATCACCCCTTTATAAGTTTGGCTCATAATTATCTTCATATAGCGATAAGCTGTAATACTTCTTTTATTTTCTTATAGAATGCATGCTATGGTGAAATTTAATATTTTACAAATTAGCTGGGGCCTTAGTCCAGACAGACTGCAGGTTCAACTCTGCCCCGCAGTCTGTCAATCTTTGTTTGCTCCACTCCCCACGTAGTGCCTCGTTCCAACCTTCTCCAATGACGGAGGATTTCTCCATGTAAGCTGAAGTGCTCTCATTGGTTAGAGAGTGCTACAGCTTACATTGAGAAATCCTCCATCATCGGAGGAGGTTGGAACGAGGCACTACGTGGGGAGGGAACAGACAAAGATTGACAGGCTACGGTTCAGCACTGTAACTGCACTCAGACTGGAAGTAAGGCCCAGAAGGCCATCTCCATGTGGAGGTCCAGGCCAGGCAGCAGTACCTGAGCTGCCTCCACCAGATCACCCCCAGCCACAGGTGCCACAGGGACCTGTGGAGCACCACAGGAAAACAAACACCCGCAAAGACCACATATATAACGGACAAGGGTCAAGCTCTTCGGAATGGCGGAGGGTGAAGTGATAGACCGGTACAGGTTAATGTTACACAGCATCACATACCTATATGAGGTGATCAGAGATAAAGTAGACTCCATAACCAGCACCAATCATGCCCTATCTGGCATGGAGAAGCTACTGTGTGACATCCATTTTATGCCAACTGTATCCTTCCAGTCAACTAAGGAATATGTATCTAGGATGTCCCAGGCGACATGTTCCAGGGTGTTGGGTCAGGTGTTGACATCCCTCAAGAGGAAGGCCAGGAGGTACATCCACTTCCCCTCCACCCAGATGGAGTGGGCACGTGTGAAGCAGGTGTTTTACAAAAGGGGAGGCATTCCCAAAATCATGGGTGTCATTGACTACACATATGTGCGTATAAGAGCTCCTCCTCATGAGGGACGTGTTCATAAATAGAAAGAATTTCCACACCATCAGCGCTCAGATGGTTTGTGATGACAACATGAAGCTCACACGTGTTTGGGCTTCCTGACAGTTGTCATGACTCCGTCATCCTCAGGCACTCCTCTGTCTGCTGGGACTTTGAGAATGAAACCTATACAGGAAGATGGCTGTTGGGTGAGTGACTAATGTACACATCACATAACATACACAGAGGCTCTCACATCATTAACCCTTTCAGTGCCAGAGAGGTATCCAACACATTGTGATATAAATTGTGGCTCCTCATACCTGTCCCAAATCCACAAACACCTGCATAGCATTGCTACAATGAGGCTCACATGAGGACCAGGAATGCTATAGAACTCAGCTTTGACCTCCTCAAAACCAGATTTCAATGCCTGGATAACCCTGGTGGAGCTCTACAATATGCCCCACAGAAGATGTGCAATATAATACTTGCATGCGCTATACTCCACAATATCGCAGTGGCAAGTGTTTAGTGGATGATGTGGATCTTAATCCTCATTGTGGAGGTTCCTGTTCCCCAGCCTGATGATGATGAGACCTTGAGAGGGGCAGAGAGATGGGACAGGCTTATCTGGGACTTTTTTACATTTGAGTACAATGCATGAATCAAACACAATGTAAGTATGACCATAATTATGCATGAGGAATGTGTGGAAACACACTGGCACAATACATAATGATGTTTCACTCCACGGGATGACTGAGATCCATCTAACCATCTAGCATTGAAAATGCATGCTTGAACATCACATCCTGGAACAGAGGGGTGTCCAAGTTACTCTGGTGAAACACTGACTCCACTTCTCTACAGTGCTCCTCATGCTGCTTCTTTGTGCTACTGAATGTTAATACCGAACAGCAAAATGTCATGTAAATGACATGAGCCATATGGTTGGACTTGATGATGGCATATCTGCACAATTAAACTAAGGAGAAACATAATAATTCCCACTGGACCATTGATATGTGTTGTCTTTTAAACAAAGTTAATGTCTCAGAGGTAATCCACACCATGAAGAGCAAGGAGTTGAGGACCAGCACAACATCCATATGTTTTAAAACTTAAGAGACATCATCTGACATCCACACATGCCCCTTGTTAGCAATATTTGACAGCCATGATATGCACCTCATCTCAGTGCAATTGTGAAGGAACTCATCCTGAAGATAGTACAACATTGAGGTTTCACCAGTTCTTCCATCATGGCAACATGTGGATCTTGCATATGTTCAACTAGACTGTACTTTGGAATGCTAGAGGGGTACACAATACATGTATGTGTGATGCATTGTGTGCCCCTCTGGTATCCCAAGATTCCCCTCCGTCTCCTCCACCACCCACAAACACACTCCTGTTGAACACCTTCATATAGCAATATGCCAGTCTTGCTTCAAAATAATTAGCAGCCTCTAACTGGCTAGGATGTGCTTATGCAGGGTACTAGGAGGATTCCTGATCCCATCTGCATTCAAAGAGTTAACTGTCCCATCTTTGGGGGTCTTAATTTTCTGTTTAAAAAAAGATACAGAACTAAATGATATATATTTTTTAACAACACAGGGAAGAAGAAGGCAGAGAAGAAGAAGAAACTACTAGCTCCAGTGAGGCACCTGAGGCAGTAGCAGCACCACATCTAGCCCCCACCTCAGGTATATGGGGAGAAAAGAAGTTGGCCAATAATGCTTCTCCAAAAAAGGCACAAGTGAGCTAAAAGCGATTGCACCCTGGGTGGGATACTTATCCTATAGAGCCTCATAAATTCAAGGGCAGGCTCGTTCCTAGTTGAGCGTCTCTGACTAGCTCTTTGCATATGCAAATTGCCCTTATTGCCTAGAGAGATCAGCTGCACCTCACTGATGAGGCCCAACAAGGCCAAAACGTACGTCTTGGAATTGGATGCTTCTCTTGTTCAGAGAGGAATTGCCTGGCACTTCATGGCTGGACTGCTTTTTGGTAGGATCAGTATGATGTGCTTTAGGATATTTCCTCTCTGTGAAAGGCACAAGTGAGCTAAAAGATATTGCACCCTGGGTAGGATACTTATCCTATAGAGACTCATCAATTCGAGGGCAGGCTCATTCCTAGTTGAGTGTCTCTGACTAGCTCTTTGAATAATGCTTCTCCACCTGCTCTTCCTCCAAAATCATGGGTGTTTTTTTCCCTTGAGAGCAGGAACTACTCCTCTCATCAGCAACTGCAATGTGTACAGTGTGTGTGATAAATAAGGGAACAATGGGCACATCTACATTCACATCAAACACCTGGCATAACTATAACCAAACATCATGATGCTTAGGGTCCCCAATATGAAATCATCCCGCCAGAAACAAGTACTGCTGCGTTTTCTATTCTCCGTATCCACTCTCCGCTAAGGACATATGACAACTTGCAGTTTAATAATAATGAGGAACCCTTCCTACCAGAAGTTTATCCTATTCTGCAGGATGGAATCATCTCAAATTCATCTTGATGCCCTGCTTGTGATTATCCTCCATCACAATGCCATGTGTGGTTAGTGTACCACACAGCCTGCAGTGGGTGGACATTAACTGCCCCATCCTAACAACTACTGAATGGCTATCAACAGGTGGGGAGGTAAAGATGAATGAGGTGGATCACCAGAACATGTAGTCACATGATCTTCCTGTGCCCGGACCCTAGAGCAAGAAGATGATGAGGAGCCAGGCGTTTTGCTCGCCATCAAACTTTCAGGTTCCGGCTGGGTTTATCTATTCTACCTCTTCTTCTACCTGAACTCTTGTTACCTTTGGGGAGAGTCAGGGGGTACAGCAAAAGTGGTGACCACTCTCTCTGGTGGGTGTTTGGCTTTAACATGTTTCACATAAATGTCATGATATCTGTGTTTCATGTGTGTTATCAGGGAGATTGTGCAAAGGTTCGCTGATGACTGCACTGTGCATGTCCCAAGAGAATAAAAGTCCCCGAACCAGGACTTCAAGGGGGATGGAAAAGTTGAAGAAGAATTGCCTCTTTCTTCCTAATCTCCACATTCCCCTTCACTGGCTGGTGCACTGGATGCTATTGCTGATGTTGCTACTACTGTCTTAGAATCAGAACTGCAACCAGGACCAGGAGTATTGCTGCTGGCAAGTGGAACCTCTCCTAATCCCACATCACTGGAAACCATTCCCACTGTGTTTACAGTGGTCTGTGGCACAATATACTGCTCCTTAGCATCCTGCTGCCCTTGCAACTCAGCAACAGAAGGAATTACAGCAGCAACAAACTCCTCAAATTCCAAAGTCTCACTGCTGGTGGTTGTGGTGATGCCCATCCCCACCCCATATCTGTCTCCCATTCCTTCTCAGTTTGGGCCATTAATGTCTTTTCCACCCCAGCTTCTCCACCATCATCATTGCTACCACCAATCCCTCCTTGCTGCTGCTGTTCTATTACAGACGTCTCACAGGTTGGAGGTGATGAGAAATGTGACAGACGGTCCCCTACTGTCACACTTGTTATCTCTTGTTGAGCGGAAGAAGGCAGACTGGCAGAACTAGCAGCAAGCACAGGCAGTTGATCTGTTCTCATGGTGGTGGTGCTAGGTAACAATTCTGCCCTACCACCTGAGAATCAGTAGGAGCATCTACTGTGGAAATGCTAATCCCACCAGCTGCTTTGCCATCAATATTATTACTACCATACCTGGGAACTTTCAAGATGAGCTGACCCTGAGATCTTTGAAATATTAACCATTAAAGCTTCCCATAATGTAGATCTTATGCAATATGTGGCTGCTTGCTCTAACATAGAGGTGCTCCGGTCCATGTGCGAGGGACCTTTAACATGCTACAGTTTGGATAACTCACTGCCTGAACACTAACAAGACAAGCAGGACATATCCCACTGTCTTTCTGGTACTAATGGCACCAGTTTAGAGGCTAAGGAAACATTTAATTGGGGAAATTCATATAGTAGGTGACACAGACCTCGCTCACCCTGAGAATTTGGCCCTTCACCCTGAGACCCTGAGATTTGGGTCAGAACCCTGAGACTCAGGGTCAAACCCTGAGAGTTCCCAGGTATGATTACTACTACTAACACCAACCATATCAGTTTCAGTCCCAGAGTCTTCCTCCTCACTAGTAGTATCACCACACCCTCCCTCAATACTAACAATCTGCGCCTGTAGCTGCAGGATCTTCTTAGTAGTAGTAGTAGTAGTAGTAGTAGCAGCAGTAGTAGTAGTAGTATTAGCGGGACTGCTTGGGGATGGCAAGTGTGATTTAAGGTCCCCTGCTGTCACAGCTGGCAACATCGCCTCCTTACACCCCCCCCCTGAGAATCAAAAGACACCCTGGCAGGTGCAGCACTGGCAGCAGGCACAACACTGGCAGCAGGCACAGGTAGCTAATAGCTTCTTCTTCCTCTGCACATGATACAAATTTCCACAAGATCCCTGGGACTGGCCATCATTGGGTCTGGGAAATCAGGTCATCCAAACCCTTTAATGACACAGACCTCGCTCACCCTGAGAATTTGGCCCTTCACCCTGAGACCCTGAGATTTGGGTCAGAACCCTGAGACTCAGGGTCAAACCCTGAGAGTTCCCTTCACTTCACTTCACTTCATCCTCCTCAGGCTCACTGGATGCATAACAGTTGCTCATAGTGATAGTAGTAGCTATGAGCCTCTCCTGCCTCAACTTTGCAAAACATCTCACAGCACAACAGCCTAGCACCCTTTCTCTCTCTATAGCTGCCTGTATTGTGTTTCACTTACTGGAAAACCTCATGTTTTTAATAGTGAAAAGGTGCAAAGTATGTAATTAAAGGGGAGAAAAGTTTGTAGCCATTGAAAAAATAGCAAAACAGTTTTGGCAATGACTGAAAATGGCTAAGAATTTAATCCATTTATTTAAAGAGTAGTTTCCAGTGAAAAAGCAGATAACCATGTGTTTTTCGTGGGAACATGACAGGACCATTGGCCCACCCCTAATTGTAAGATATTGTTGGTAGGTGTTAGTTCTCCTTTAAAGGAAACCTAGGTTGGTCCTCTTGGATGCTAGAGACATCAGTACATTGCTTCACCATGCTTTCACTAACCAGTGCAAAAGGGTGTGACCACTAGAAAGTCACTGGGATTGACCAGAAAATGCCAAGCCAATATAAAAGGGAAAAGATCATAAAAAAGTCATGTATTAAACCATTAAAATAAAAATGAGAATAGATGATTGATGTAATATTTAAATCCACATGATATAGAATAAAAGCCATGTGTTGCATAAGCTCAAAAAGAAACCAATCAAATATTAGTACCTTGCTTGTAAATCAACATCCAACCGGAAATAAAGAGCTTATTAGCTCAGAAGAACAATCAAATATTGGTATCCAACCAGTAAATGAACATCCGATGGGTAATAATGATCTAGTAGCCAAACACTGCTGGCCAAATCAAATATGAATAAAAAGTAGTAGCAATTAATCTAAACAAAATGAATTGTGTAGCAACAACTTAATACATACAAATTAATTGAGAATACTAAATGTGTCAAAACGAATAGATACAAAATAACGGGAAGATTGTCAGACACCACTATTAAATCCAGGAAGTGAAGAGTGAATTGTAATGAGCTATTTCATATAAAACCTGTGAAAAAAATACATTATATTAACTAAAATATATATTAAAGTGATGTTAATATTCATAATGATTGCAACACTAACTTAGAGTAAGACAGCTAAATAAACACTTGACTTTAATGAGTAGATAATGAATGAAACAGGCTGTAAAGTAAACAATGGCAGATGGATCATATGTCTGTCCTACCGATTAGATATATATATTGGTCCAATCAATGCATCATGCCAGGTACTTACCCTGCATACATCAATTTCTTCATCACTCCGGTTCTACCTACATTGGTAATGCATAGAAGTGATACCAGATGTATGATGAATCTTCACCAGGCTTGTTAACATGGATCATACAGCTTATTGGCGTGAATCACCATCAAACAAACCCAATGTTTTTGCATAAGTCTCTTCCCTATGTGTTTCAAAGTTACCACTCTCATTCTTCCAGGGAAGAGAACCTTGAGGTTGCACTAAATACTGTCTAAAATAAAATAAGCTTGATGAAGGTAATGCAAACAAATAGTGATGGGACAAAGATTTTGTTTAAAAATACTTGATCTGAATAAATCTGCTGGACCATCCATTAAAGATTGAAGGAGCTGCTGCACTACAGATATGCTAATATTAAGTTGGGTTTAGTCCTAGTTTGCAAATGTAAGTAAAGCAGTTAAGCAGGAACCACACATGGCACAGGATTACAACATTTGGCAGTGCTACAACCAAAAGTAATTGGCCATTAGTACAGTGGTTATAACTCTACAATGTTATTTTGATGGATTATTTTCAACAATGTTACATAAAGCTTACAATCTCCAAAGAAACAGGCTGCAATCTGTAAAGGAACTGACAATGTTCTCCATGGCAGCTGCCTGTAATCTCTGTTGGCGAACCCATGTTCTGAATACAACTCTAAAGTGAGCCCATACCTAACAGCTACCATGGTATACCCACTAACGTGATTGCTAGGCTTCCTGGTTAAAACTTTAACCAGACTTTAGTTTTTAAAGGATTCAGCTTCTGTATCATTTGTGTAGAAAACAAACCAAAGTTCCAGACTAGTTGATATATACATGTATGCTTGTATTTATTTTCAGTCTTAATGGTTACTTGTAATAGTCGTTCAAACATTCTGGCTTTTGCAGTACATAATAACACACGGTAAAAGAACTACTCATTTTTCAAATGTTATTAAAGGCAGTTGACAGGGAAAAGTATATTTTTTTCTGGACAAAAAATACCACAAAGAAAGAAATTTCAATCTGTCATGTTGGCATGTATTTTATGGAAAAAGAACCTGCCAGCTCCTAATGCTCCTATGAACACCTCCGCGAACACGTGATTATGATACCACAAAGTACTAAACTGATCATCAACATCCATTCCATCATATAGAAACAGTTGCTACCACAAAGTTCATTTAGAGGATGATTTCACAAACTTGGAACTTTCTAGCAACATAAAAGATGTAAAATCCAGGAGGCATTTAATCCACTTGGCAACAAAGCAAGACATAATTTCCAAAGAATACATATCAATCCTCACCATCCCAGGATATTCTAAAAAATATATAGTTTCACTTGAACAAAATAATACTGTAAAAAATTAGGTGAAAAATTGAGTGATATGACAGTTTTTTTTGAAGGACATAAAGTCTAGCACCTTTTTACCTCAAGGCACTCTATTTTAATTAACTTTTTCTGTTAACCATGACTGGGGCAGTAGAGAGGTAGAGTTGTGTAAAACGCCTTCTTTCTGTAAAAAGAAGTTTCACAGTCTATTTCCGGTGATTGGTTGCTGAGGATGCATGGGGGCATCATAACCAGAATCTCATCTGTGTCCTCATTCTCCCCCTCACAATAACTTTCCAGCTCCACCTCATTACCTCAAGCTCCTCTGCATCCTCATATCCATCTCGAACAGGCATGCACTGAATTATAACACATACCCCCACTGCGGGCATGAGGACACACGGGGCCTGCATCCTCATAACCAAGTGTAACATTGCAAAATTACAGCCAACACCTCATTGGCTAAAGCTCAGCTGCATCCTTATTAGCCACCCACACCCTCATAACAATTTGTAAGCTGTCTCGTTGCCTCTTCACCCCCTCTCTAATTTGCCACTACTGACATACCTCCCTTTCACAGCTAATCTCTTCCCTTTCTCCACACCTCTCAAACCTCCTCCTGCATTCCCATACTGCATTGTACACAACTATGCCATCTGTAATGTACAAAGTTAGTGTGCCAACACTTAACCATATCAGTGACACAAATATGCCCAGCTCAGTTGGAAACAATTGACCATGCATGGCAAGAGGTTAAAACAGTGATGGAACATCAGTGGTGATGTTGGTGAATGTCCAACATGGCCGGATTGTTATATCGGGCATTCAGGTATGCCTTGATTGAAGTACATGTTTTCGTATATATGTCTAGGTATATATATTCTATATATGATGCCATAGCATTAAACTCCTAAACAGAAAATATACCTATAAAACTATATGCCTCTTATTTTTCTAACATAAGTTCCCTCTATCACTATTTGCCCACAATCCAACACTTTTCTCACTTTATTCACCTCTTCCCCATGAACATATTCCCTCATGGTCCCCTTCCTCCCTCTTTACCCCATATCTTTCCATTGCCTAATTCCACAAACAAAACCGTTGCTACAATACTTTGCTGCCAGCTAGTGTTTCAGTTAACCAGCATATCCATACAAAACAACACAACAAAACAAAACCCACTATCCCACAGAACCCTGATTTACATTTGGTAGTATTTTGGTTATTTTTCTGTGGCGTGTAATGTTTCTACTTTCTAGAACGTTAACTCAAAAAAATGCATCTGTTTGACTAGTCAGTGGTAGCTATAAGTTTCAAAATTTGTTGGATTCAACTGCGTTACATATGCAAATAATTACATGCATTAGGAATGAAATATACTTCTAGCTCAATTACATTACACTCACAGGTATGCAAATTAGATTACCATAAATCTGCTACAATATCTTATTACTGAAAAGTTGGCTTTTGCTATTCTAGTCTGAGAAAAAAAATGAAACAATAGCAGATTTGTTGGTAGCTGGCTAATAAGTAAACAGTTATACCAATGAAGTCTACTCCAGCAGCCTAGAAAATTTAAAATACAATATTTTCTTTATTTTCTTAGATGCCGATTCCATTGTAGTTGATAACTTTGTATATAAATTTTCAACAGCAATGTATTCTAGTCCATAGTTTAACATTATTTGCTTTATTACATTACATTTATGAATATATATATATATATATATATATATATATATATATATATAATATATATAATATAGTAGGGTTTTTCCTTTTTCCTGATGAGTAAAATAAGGGTACTGCCACTGCTGAGAGTTGCATATTTCAATAGTAATTACAGTTTAAACCCATGTATTTTGTTTTTTACATTAGCAGAGCCCTCTAGTGGTCAAATTCCAATTAGTTATTCTGTTACATTCTAGTGGAGAGTAAAGTCAGTGACAAACAGATCTCCACAGATTGTGATAGAAACTTCTGGGTCACTTCCTGTCAGAACTTTCGGGCAGTAAACGCTCAATAAGTTCACTTCCTGATTATTTGAACTGTTATAACTTTTGAATGAAACAACTGACAGCTGTGGGAGTGCCTTTGGATTAATCAGCAGGAAAAGCTCTATAACACAGGTTTTCATAATAAACGTTTACTGCTTCTTTAAGCAGAAATAAGAAGATTGGAAACTATGGAAGAAACCAAACTGCACCATGGCAAACACAATGCTCCCTGTTGGTGTAAATGGGGCTTTTACCACTTAAATGTAGAGAGGTCTCCAAAGCACAACTCACTGGATACCACCCTAGCATTCAAGGATTAAAAGCAAAATCTGAATCAATTGAAATTTTAAGAACTTGTAATTGATTTTATTATTACTTTTATCCCCTCAAATGCTATACAGGTTTCCAACGCTTTGTAATGCCTTGGAGACCTCTCTACCAATCAAAGGGTTAAAAGCTCCCTTTAAATCAAGGGTAACCTGGGTAAATTTTGCATCCCCCTATGGCGTAGTTGGTTTACACAAGAATTACATTACTTCCCAGTCACAATTTTTACTCACTTACACAGGGCCTGATTTGCCATAAGGTAGAGTAGGCATCTACCTACAGGCGCACCCCACAGAGGGGTGCCTGTCAGTGTAATTGAAAAAAAAAAAATTATATATTTTTGTTCAAGTAACAACCCACCCACCGAATGGTAAGGTCCGTGACTTCTTCGGCTCCGACAGAAGGCAGAGACCTGTAGCTGTAGTTGCTCCCTCGTCGGCTCCATTGCAGAGAGATGGGAGATGACATCATCTCGCATCGCTCTGTATTCCTAAAGAGACCGCACAGGAGCAACAGCAGCTACAGAAGGAGGCACAGACATCTGCCGCTTTACCACCAGGGAGGTAGGAAACGTATGCGGAAGGAAAATTGGGGGCAATGTGAAGAAGATGTGATCAATGTGGAGGAAAGTTGGAGCTGATATAGTGGCAATGTGTAGATGATGGGGGTAATGTAAGGGCAAGCTGGAGCTGATGGGGCAACGTGGAGATGATGGAGGCAAGTTGGAGATGATGGGGGCAAGTTGGATCTGATGGGGGCAATGTGAGGGCAATATGGAGCTGATGGGGGATAAGTTGGAGCTGATGGCAATATGGAGCTGATGGGGGTCAATGTAAGAGCTATATGGGTATGGGGGGTAATGTGGAGATTTGGAGAATTGTGGAGGTGTCCAGTGGAGATGGCAAATGGGGGGGCGCTTCAGATTTCTGTGTCTATAGGCTCCTGAGTTGTAAATCCGGCCCTGCATTTACAGTTTACAGGTTTCCTAACCCTTTGAGTGCCATAGGGGTATGTAGCGCATAGCAAAACAATGTGTTGCATACCTCTCTGGCACTCAAAGGGTTAAATCCCTTCTGTGAGGGGTGGGAAACACGAGGGCCTCCATCTGCTGTCAGAAGACAGCTCCCATCATTTCCCACTATGGGAGTTGTAGTCTGGCAGCAGCTGGAGGACCTCATGTTGCTCACCCCTGCATTATATTCTCACTTCTTCTTAATCAAGGTACCAGTGGCAAATCCCATCACAACATTTGAAACCAAAGCAGTCAATCATTTTCACAGCACTGACATTGTACAGGCAAGAACCACACCAAGCATCCAATTACATTTATCTCTAAAAATACTTGATACTAATGTGCTTGTCTATTATTTTTACATATTATATAAAAATGAAAACAAGAAAGAAATTTAAGGTGCTGAATAACTTTTCAATGCGTTTGAGCTTATGTGTACAGAACAAAATAAAGTGAATTAATTTTTTGTTTTGTTACACTATTTTTCAGGTCTATGACTAAGTCCTGCTACAGCATGCAATTCATTAGACCTTGCATCTCGGTCCATTAACACCTAATCTGTTCCTGCACAAGTTATAGCTGATTTACTTTTATGACTTAGCAATAAATGTGCTTTTAATTAATCTACTTCATGCTGGCAGATCCCCCATGCTCTTGAGTTGACTGTGGGACATTTCTTACAAGTTCAATCATTTATAAAGTAAAATTGCACCTGCAGCATAGGCTCATTTCATGCACTGTAATCGCCACTTATATGGCTGTATGCAAATGTTTAGGCACACCTGGCCAAATTACATGTTTTGGTGATTTTCTAAGTGAAAAGAAGTTAACGCAACCTTTGCAGTGAACAAACTTAAACTTGATATATTTCTACAACTTGTAATATACAGTTTGCATATATTTGCTGAATTTGTTGCCCACACTTTTGTATACAACTGTACAACATCCGTCTCTGTGTACTTAAAGTAATAAATTATCTCAATATAAAAAACTATATACAATCTTATTTCACTTTGCACCTTTGGCGGACTGAATGTTGGTATGGTATAGTTCATAGGAGTTTTTTTTTTGTTTTTTTTTTTACTAAAGATAGAGTTGAAAATACACAGGAACATATATTAAAGGGATAGTAATACTTCGTTTTAACTTTATTTTATTTTGTAGGCATTAAAAAAACATGAAGAATGATATAAGTCTTATCTCTGAAACCTTTATGGTTTAAGAGATATTCACAAACAAAGTATCCCTTCCCTGTTCAACCAGATCAGAAGGGAGATGCCCAGGTAGACTGCAGAGAGGGACAATCTTCAATTAAGATAATGGAAAAAGCTGAAAAACGTGTCAAGGGGGGAAGGGCTTTCATTGTTTTCATACAAAGAAAATTGTCCCCTTCTGTTATCTGTCCTGTCATACAACCAGACTCACATTTGAGAAGAGATGGCTTACACTAGGTAAAAGGGGCGGGGAGGGGAACTTTGCTTGTGAATATCTCATAAACCATAAAGGTTTGAGAGATAAGACTTATATCATTCTTCATGTTTTTTTT
This sequence comes from Rhinophrynus dorsalis, assembly GCA_037306005.1. Lineage (NCBI taxonomy): Eukaryota > Metazoa > Chordata > Amphibia > Anura > Rhinophrynidae > Rhinophrynus > Rhinophrynus dorsalis. Next base: position 69,275,511 of record CM074720.1, read on the forward strand.
AATGCCTACAAAATAAAATAAAGTTAAAATGAAGTATTACTATCCCTTTAACTTCAAAGCATATTAGAATATTTATCTTTGGACTCAGAGGATGATGTACTAAGAAAGGTGGTGCCTCTCTCATTGTATTCCTTTTCCTTCACCAATGTGTTGGAGATGTAAGTCTCAAATAGGTAATCTTTTCCATATATGGTGGTCATGCTCAATGATCCTGTCCTACTGGAAAGAAATCATATCTTATCTTAACTCAGTCTTCACTAGTTCTATTCCAGTAGACCCTTTCATATGTTTATTTGCTTATAAGACCCACTTACCATCTCTTCAACAACGTCACTTCTGTCTCACTGGAAATGCATACCACTACTTTTTAATGCTGCAAAATCACTCATACCTTTATATTGGAAGAAACCTTCCACTCAAACGTTGACCAAATGGTTATCTAAGGCAAATTCACTTATTAAAATGGAGAAATGTTACGCTATTTCCACTAACACACAGGAGGTATATACTTCGACTTGGCGATTGTGGTTGACTTATCATTCTCGCCTCCACATTACACATTAACTGTTTAGAATATCCACCTCTATGATCAGTTCTTAGATCTCCTTGACATTTGGTGTATCTAATATTTTGAGCTGTAGATTATGAATTTATTTATCAAATCCCTATGTTTTATAAGTTTCTCTTGAGGCTTTGTGACACTATCCCTGAAAGTGCATTTCTTCGATATATATTCTTCCCTTCTTTTTTTACCCTAACACCCCTCCTTCACCACCACCACCCCCCTTTTTTTCTTTTCTCCTTAAAGAACATTTATGCTATTTAATTTCAAACCTTCAGAGGTTCTAGTAACCTTTTCCAACATATGGACTTCTATTAAGACCTGCTAGAAGAATTGATCCTTCCATCTACTATCAATTTCAAATTGCTGGACTGCTGTTTATAGAGATTCACTTCTATTTACTATTTTATTGTGATTACTATTATTGTTTTTATGATTATGTATTATTCACATTGCCAATAAAGTTTTTTTTCTTAAAAAAAAAAAAACTGCACCACAGGGAACACATACAAATTCCCAAAATTAAATCAACTCATTGCATTGTAATCAAGGGTATGTCTGAATTTCTCCAACCCATGACAAGTTTCACTTCTTTTCTCTAGGGTTGCCACCCAGCCAGTATTTTACCTGCAGGCCGGTAAAAAATTGGCTTCTGTCCAATGTTAAGACTATGGAGGGAATGCCTTGGCCAGTATTTTTTTGAAGAAAAGGTGGCAACCCTACTTTTCTCACAGGCGTAGTATAAAAGAGGTGTCACGTTCCTTCAGCATGCCATTCTGTGAGAGACAGAAAAAGCAGCACAACATTGCATTTAGTTAGGACAGGCAAATAAAGTGAAATGGAGTGTAGTTTAGGTAGTTTTGTAGGCAGGACATTTGTTCTCTGTTTGTGAAGTCTAGGGACACTCTGGGTGGGAGAGTATTAAGGAAGAAAGAAGGTTTCTTCTAAATATATCACAAAATCTTGGTTGACTGAGACAGGCAGCTGTGATCCAAGTTCCTTCCTGATCTGGATGTTATCCTTGCACTAGGGAGACTGAAGTGTGAGATGGGAGCAAAGGATATTTACCCCATATACCCCCAAATTGTGTGTGATTGATAAGCAGTCATGATCCAAGTTCCTTCCTGATCTGGCTGTTATCTTTGTGCTAGGGTAGTCTGGGGGTGTAAGAAAGGAGCAAAGAGTAGATTTACCGAAAAGCCAACAAAGGTTTGTGTGACTGAGAAGACAGAAGCTGCTGTGATCCAAGTTCCTTCCTGATCTGGCTATTATCTCTGTGTTAGGGGAGTCTGGGGAAATAAGCAATTGAACAGGGTGTATGTTTTTTGATTTTTGTAGTCAGTGATCAGTTTATTAAAAATAAAAAATAAATAAATAAAAATAGCTTGAATGACAGGTGACAGAGACAGGGACCCTGATGTGAGTTGTGACTGAGGCAAATTGATACTAGAAGAGAAAGAGTATTTTGTGCAGGGCACTACATCACATACAATCAGTTCTATTTTGTATATCAGTTTACAAATATGCACAGTAGCTGAACAATGCACTAGTGGCAGGGGAAGGGTGAAAGGAGTAGAAGCACTGCAGGAAAGTAAAGTAGTAGTCCAAAAACTGACTGCAGCCATGGGTTGATGTAGCTTGTGCAATAAATGATGGTGATCTCTAGTTTCTTGAGGAAGCAGTTTGTCAAAGTCCAACAAAATGTTCCACCACTACCAGTACTATTAATAAACCACCTAAAACACTGAAGACAATGAGTCACATTCTAGTGTTGATAGTATAGTGGAAGAAGGTGTAACAGATCCTCAGCATCATCACTGCTTCCAAGTACAAGCCCCACACACACTAGCGTTGAGTAAACAGCAACAACATGAGTTATCAACATTCACAACCCTAGCTATGATGAGTGCCTCTGTTGCTGTTGGAAATGCAGCACCTTTGACACCATGTAGTAGTACAGTCTATGAAATCCACAGTATGGAGATACTTCATTCACTATCCAAAATCTAAACAGGTTGCTATCTGTATTCTGTTTAAAAAAAGCATTTGAGCAGCGAGAAAGTAGACTCACATCTAGGCACCTCCTCACTGAGATCCCACCTGAAGCACAACCACAGGTCTGGCTGGGAGACACATCATCAATGTGTCAGAGGTGCCACAACTAGCAGAAGCAGAGCTAAAAAGTTCTTGGGGCTCTGGGCACATCATAGAAGTAATGATGTTGGTGTGCCAGAGTGTGTCACAAGTGTTTTTGTTATTTCAAAATAACAACTATGGCTCCTGATGCAGAGGAGTATGACTCTATAGAAGATGACAAGAGTCACAGACTGCTCACACATGCTGCCGCCACCTCTATCACCTCCTCTAGTCATCATGTTAAAGCAATAAACCTTCATTATTTTTCTGCCCTGTATTGCCAACTTACACTTACTGAGTTCTAAGGAAGGAGTCAAAAAGTCACAATAATAATCGCAAAGTGCATCAGAATGTTGGCAGTGGACATGCTACTGTATTCTTTTGCTGAAAACTGAGGTTTTAGAGAAAGGATGTCATGTGTAGCTCCTCTCTGGCATATCCCAAGCCACAGTTATTTTTCAAGGGCAGCTGTGTAGGTGGTTAGTGAGGCGGGCAAACTTATACGGCAAGAAAATCTACCTGACAACAGCTATGTGGACAAGTGGGCAGAGTACTGACTACATGACTGTCACTGCTCATTGGGTTTCCTCTCCCACCAGTGGGCAACACTAGCTTGCAGCATCAAGTAACTAATTCTCACATAATCTGAGCACAAAAACACAAGAGAAAAACAAAGTGCAATAATATCTAAGTATAGAATAATCAATAAAAACAGTAATAAAATGCACTCACATGATGCCCATCTTGGGCTTTATGCGTATCAGGGCCCCTACCCCTGCAGCCAGCATACTGTGTCTGTTCCTTCCCGCTTCAACCGGTGACAAGATGGTGCTGTGTCCCCTTTTGTGGTAACCTTGGTTGGTTGCTGAACAGATTCCTCCGTGTGGATAGATAAGAATAAAGTTCTCCAAGTTCTTAGCAAAAGGAGACGTGAAGCACCGGAGTGCAGGTGTATAGGCCGACGCTGTCGGCAGAGTGATGGGACCGAGAACCGGGAGTGGGAGGCGGGTTCTCACAGGGGGCGTGGGCGGGACCCAACTCAGTCAGAGTGCTGACCGTAACCCAACGCGTATCGTGGCGTTTCAACTCCACTTCATCAGGGGTGTCATCAAGTGACTGCCAGTAATCTTGCCTCTGGTTCTAGCACTATGATTAAAAGACAGCAGCAGGTCAGTCCATACCATAGACAATTCACCTTATGCTTGGAGGGTTTTGAGAGTCTCACAAAGCCATAGATGTATTAACTAAACTATAGAGGGTGATAGAGGAATGGCTTGTACCCTGCTCCTTAAAGGCTGGTTTTGTGTCTGCTGATAATGGCTCCAACATAATAGCTGCCTTAAGAATAGGTTATATGGTACAGGTACCTTACTTTGCCTATGTCTTAAATTTAGTTGTTACCAGATTCCTGGCAGAAAATGAAACTATCAGGGAGACACTGATAATCACCCCAACATCTGTGCCCATTTTAGGCACTCCAAAAGTGCATGCAACACATTATATTCCATATGAGAGAGTAACAACCTGCCCCATCTCCAGCTGAAAATGGAGGTCCCTTCAAGGTGGAATTCCACTTTGTACATGCTAGAGCATTTGTATGAGTAGAATTCGGCCATTCGCATGTACTCAGCACTTTGGAGGAAACCTTTGTCAGCTGGGCAATGTCAGTTAAAGTGTCATATGTGAGCTGCTGAAATCTTTTGTGGAGGCAACCATGCTGGTTAGGGGCAGATATTAGTGAAATTCTTCCACTGATATATTTATTGCAAAAAAAAAAAAAAAAAATGAGAAGCATGGCTGACAAATCTTACAATAATGACAACACACACATGCACCAGCTGGTGAAGGACATGTTAGCATGCTTTGAGCATGATTCTCGTATAGTGAGGAATACATTCTTGCTACTTTGCTGGACCCCCACTTTAAACATAAAATGTCCTCATTTCCACCAACCAGTGATCAGTTTGTGAAAATAACTTATGATCAGCAGCAATTCTCTGAGGAACCTTATTCTGTAAAAGAATATAAACATATGCTTGTAAATTGAGTGGAGGGTTACATTGTTGAGGAAGAGAGAGGAAGTTAGGGCCAAAAAAATGGTAAAAAGCATAGTGAAAATGAATTCAGCAAATAGTTTATACCAGCAGAAGCAACATCAACAAGAACATAATATATATATTATTGAGCTCTACACGGACTGTTGATAGAAACAGAGTCAATAAGAGTGTACCCTCCTTTTCTATCCCACTTGGCCTTTAAGAACCAGGCCTTTTGGCCTGTTCCAATGTGTATACCCCCTGCCTGTTTGGTATCAACCATTCCTCACATGACTTGTGAGGAAGGCTACAAATGGAACGTAGTTTTCTATGTAATCACTTTATTATTGCAGGCCCATGTGAGTCCTGCACCAGGTAAGTCTTTCATCTACACCTTTTTTATTTTATTGTATGTTTGCTGTTTTTAATTGCACTACAATGGGACCCATAAATAATAATAAAAACATCAGAATATCATTTAAAGGGTCCCCTCCAACGTGTTTCCAAATAACATCTTTCGTCAGGGGTTTTTACATTTTTTTTAATTTACATAATATTTGTATGTGTATTAGAGTAGGACTTACCATAAAGTGAGATACCTTGGCGTGGTTGGTAAGCTTACACACGGATTGGCCAATTTGTTGGCATGTTCCAACCTGTATACCCCCTGCCTGTTTGGTATCAACCATTCCTCACATGAGCTGTGAGGAAGGTTACAAATGGAACATAGTTTTCTATGTAATCACTTTATTATTGCAGGCCCATGTGAGTCATGCAGCATGTAAATCTTTCATCTACACCTTTTTATTTTTTGTATGTTTGCTGTTTTTAATTGCACTACACTGGGACCCATAAATAATAAAAACATCAGAATATCATTTAAAGGGTCCCCTCCAGCACGTTTCCAAATAACATCTTTCGTCAGGGTTTTTTAATTTTTTTTTAAATTTAGATAGTATTTGTATGTGTATTAGAGTAGGACTTACCATAAAGTGAGATACCTTGGTGTGGTTGGTAAGCTTACACACGGATTGGCCAATTTGTGGGATGAAATTCTCACTTATTTCTCTTAGATTTACTAAGGATTATTATATATGCCCATTACAGGGCACACATCATTCACAGTATATAGAGGAGCACAGATTTGTTTGTTTGTACATAATCACAGTGGCCTGAAAATTTACAGTGGTGCTATTGCTACACCATCCTATTGACTGCTCTGGTCTGTAGACCATAAATCTCCATAGGATGGTGTAGCAACATTGCCACTGTCAATTTTCAGGCCACTGTGATATTGCACCTAAAAAAATAAAGTTTGAGCTGTTATAATTTTTTTAATAAAATATCTCTCAGCAGTAGAGTACCTTTGTTTTACTCAGGGGGATAAACCCTACAACATATATTTTTTTACATTTTAAGTATTACTATCCCTTTAAGTTTCTGTAAGCCCGCAAAATAAATTTTTTTCATGTTTTCCTTTCTGCAAACCTGCTGCTATGCTTGAGACTCAGAGCTCTATGGCTCTGTTGGGAATATATGTCTTATCTCCCCAGTTGGAAGTCTGTTCACGAGACCTTTGAAAAGCACCCACCTAAACCCATTCCTGCCCCCAGCCTTTATGCAGGAGACCGGAGCAGGCTGTCTCATGATAGCCTAGGTCACCTGCAAGTACAGAGAGCTGCCAATTGGCTCTCTACAAATTTTTCTTTAAATGTAACCCTTTGTAATCCAGACGATCATATGGGTAGCCGCAAACCAATGCTCTTAGCTGTGACAATGCACTCCCATGCATGTGACCTGGAAGGGGTCCATGATGAAAGTGACAGCATAGTTCTGTCTTATCTTCTTTATTCATTCAGCTCCCAGTAGAGATCTCTCAGTGGGAGACCTCTATGTGCACTCTGTGACGTGGTGTCACAAAGGGCACATTTAAAGGGCTAAGGACATGTCTATATGCAAGTCCCAGTTTAAGGGCACAGGCTGTTATTGCGGCTTTTATCCCTTATAAAATAGATAAAGAAAAAACTATACACTAATTATATTTAATTGTATTTCTTTTTTATTTCTTTATTAACAATAAATGGTCCGAATCCCTTTAATCCCAAACATTAGCAGTAGATATGAAGCAATGTCAACAGGCTGCGTGAAATGTGCTTCCATGACCGAGCAGCCACACACAAGCCTAAGATCACCATGTGCAATGCCAAGCATTGGCTGGAGTGATGTGAAGGTCACCTCCTTTGGACTTCTAGAGGAGTGAAAACATGTTCACTGTAGTGATGAATCATGCTTCACCATCTGGCAGTCTGATGGATTACCCTTTTCTTGGCAGATGCGAGGAGAATGTTACTTACCTGACTGCATAGTAAAGTTGTTGGAGGAGGAATAATGGTCTAGAGCTCTTTTTCATGGTTTGAGCTAGGTCCCTTAGTTCCAGTGAAGGAGCATCTAAATGTTACAGCATACAATTACATTGTAGATGATTCTGTGTTCCATCTTTGTAACAGTTTGGGGAATGCCCTTTCCTTTTTCAGTATGACTATGTTCTCATGCACAAAATGAGGTCCATACAGGAATGGTTTGTTGTGGAAGAATTTGAGTGACCCGCACAGAGCCCTGACCTCAGCCCTATCAAACACCTTTGGGATGAATTGGAACGCCGACTGTGAGTCAGGCCTAAGCACCCAACATCAGTGCCCGACCTCACTAATTCTCTTGTGGCTGAATGGAAGCAAATCTTCACAGCTATGTTCCAATATTTAGTGGAAAGCCTTCCCAGAAGAGTGGAGGCTGGTTATAGCAGCAAAGATTTTAAAAAGAGATGTTCAAAGACACATATTTTTAGCCTTGTAGTATATGTGAAACAGCGATGCACATTGTTTTTTTTTGCAGATATTGGGGAATTTAATTAAGACTATGGCATGATTAATCTGGGGCACAAACATGAAACATTTGTATTTTATATTTATTTATTTATTTATTTAGTTATGTATTTTCAATATCTTTGCATAATACCTATATATAACTAGGGAATAAATATTTAATCCAAGAATCCAAAATGGATAAAAGAAAAAATTTCAGAGAAGATTATTTAAATAATCCAAATAAGTGGAGAAAACAGGTACCTAAAGCCAAGTTTTCTCAATCACGTACAATCATGTAATACTTCTTCACACATTAAGGTTTAATCAGAATTGATTGACAGAGATATGCTATCAGACCCATTAAAAAAGACGAAATACCAGCAGAGCTGTATATATGGCACTGAAATAGATGAATCATGGTCAGAAATTATAATAAAACCCTCTGATAAGGGAGGAGGTATTGTCTTAAGCCAAAAGATATGTACAAGCAAGAAGCCCTGAGACAACTAAAAAACTCTATTTTTTATAAGAGACTCTTGGGCAATCAAAATGGAAACCTGCTGGAAGTATATCTGATCATACTGAATAGAGCACAAGATCAAAAGATCATCACAGAAAAAGAGTTCAAATGGATAAGAGTATTCAGTCCAAAAGTTGTTACCATTTAATTGTTACCAAAGATCCATAAATACTTGGAAAATTCACTGGGATGCCCAGTTGTGTCCTGGATTCAATGCTCTACAGAAAAAGCATATGAATATGTTGATATAAAACTTAAAAAAAATATGCAGAGAAACGCCCATCATATAACCATGACACTATCACAAGAAAGCACAGAACAGATGATATTTAATGGCGTAATTATCAATTGATTGAAATTTATTCTTAAAGTAAATTATTTAAATTTCCTTGTATTTACAGATCCAGGGGACTTCTATGGTACAGCATGTGGCAAGACCAATGCCTATTTGTCCCTAGGATGGTGGAAGGCTGAACATGCCTTTGTAGAACCTATGAGAAAATATACACGATATATACAAATTTGGCTAAAATACATAGATGATATATTGTTCCTATGGGAATTATCCAAAGAGCTACTTTTTTTGTTTTTGTATTTTTTTTGTTTTGTTTTTGTTTTTTAAACGCTTTATTGAGAATAGAGCATTAACAATAACAGCAAGGAACGCCTCCATGGCGTGCAACAGAGAGGTTAAGTACAAATTGCATAAAATACAAGGCAATCTCAGGTAAAATGAGAAACAGGAACCAAAAAGAAACTAAGATTCCAGAAACATTATCATAGAGATCGCTAACAGCATGAAATATGAAGACATCAGAACAAGCTGTATGGAAACAGCACGTGCTGGACAGCGTTCAATGGTACAATGGAGGAGAATGAGAAAAGAAGAGGAAGAAAAAGAGAAAAGGAATAGAGGAAAATAAAGTAAGAAAAGTGGAGGGGGAGACGGGGGGAAAAGGGAAGCTGTTAAGGGAGTATGTACCTGGAAGCTGAACACAAGTCACAGGTCATGGGTCATGCCCTGGGGATTTAAATGTACATGATGTGGGTCAGATTCAGAAAGGACAAGCAGCAAAAAAATCATCAATAGCGTTTGGGTCTCCACCCTTGTTAGTAACATGTATTCTCATCATAGAGATATGCTGCCTGACTCCCAATGGCCATTCGGAGAGGGTAGGGGGGGGTAACATCTTTCCAGTGTCGAGGAATTAGAGTTTTAGCGACCAGAAGCATAGTCAGTAGAATAGATTTCTGTAAATAAGGAAGTCTAGGGAGTTATAAGAAGATCAGTGACTGCCAGATATCATGAGAGAGGAAAATACTTAGACTTTTCATGATGGAATCTAAACATTTTGTCCAGAATGGTCGAATTTTTGTACCACCAGATATGCGACAAAGTTCCTATCTCTTTATTGCATCTCCTGCAAGTCGGACTGATCGACGAGGACATATAGTGGAATCTGGAAGGGGTTAAGTACCATCTGGAGAGAAATTTGTAATGGGATTCCATTGCAGACGCAGACATTGACGCCAAGGCTGCATCTTTCCAAATGGAATCCCAATCGTCTGTTGATAAGGACAAGCCTAATTCCCTTTCCCACGCCATGGCGTATCGTGGTTTGGAAGAGGAGGATATAGAGGAAAGGATATTGTATACCTTCCCCAGCATACCAGAGGGTTTTTTTGGAGCCAGCAAGAGAGATTCAAATTTAGTAGGGCAGGATGACCAAACGGACCTTAAAGATGACTGTTCTAAGTAATGTTTGATACGTAGAAATGTCCAGAGTTCAGAGATTGGTAGATTATATGCATCTTTGAGGTTGTCAAAATGGCGAATTGAGCCGTCACAAGTCAAGTCTGCAATACGCAAAGGGTTGAGCATAGACCATCTAGGAAATGAAGAGGAAAGGAGAGTAAAGGAAGTTTGGGTCTTGTAAAACACCAGAGAGGCCAAGGAAGGAGACAGAGCAAGGAATTCACCTTTATTACATATGGACCAAATCGAAAAAATGTGGGAAATAATAGGATGGGAGTGTATTGAGCGGTTCCTCATATGAGGACGTAGGAATAATTTGATGAGCGAGTCCCCAGAGGTAGCATAGTTCCTTTCTATGGAAACCCAAGCTTTATCAGCAGTAGCATGTGCCCAATCAATAGCGGATATAAGCACTGAAGCGTAATAATATTTTACTAAATTGGGCAGACCCAAGCCACCTTTAAGTTTGTGTAAATGTAGGTATCTATCAGCTAGCCTCGGAGGTTTATATTTCCACAAAAAGCGGCGGATGGATCGATTAAGATGGGGAAAAAAAAGAAGAGGGTATACGTATTGGCAAAGTTTGAAATAAGTAAAGGAGCCGAGGAAGTATATTCATTTTAACCTCATTGACCCTGCCATACCAAGACAGGAAAAGCGAGATCCATTTTTCAAGATCCCGCTTGATAGAACAGCTACCTTTTTAATAGTTTAATATTTAATATGAATGATCTTAATCTTTTATTTACTCCGCAGGTTAGCCAAACATTCCTGCCTTTTCTTGACATTAGTATTCATGAACAGTATGATAGAACACTATTTACAGATCTGTTCCACAAAGAGGCAGAAACCAGTAGCATCTTGGAAGAGAACAGTGCGCACCCTCCATTTATTATTAGAGCTTTATCAGTAGGGGAATGTTTAGGTTATAGTAAATGAAGCATCCGATCAGCATAACATAAAGCAAAAATTATACCATGAAAGGCTACACTTAGTCACATAAAATAGAACTAATATAAAAGATTCAGATTCAGTATAATGTATAAGTTCTTATTGTGAGGAAAATGACAAGATGCTTGAAGTGAATATATTAATGGAAGATGCAGACCTTAAGAAAATGTTGGGTTCAAAGGTATCTATTGGCTTCAGAAGCAAAACGAATATGTAAGATGCTTTGGTGTCTGGTCACTACCTCAGATATGGTAAAAATAAAGATTAAAAAAAAGGATCTCATTTGGGGTAATATATGGATTGTGGTGTGCATACAAAATAAAAAAGATATGTCAGGATGCCCACTAGACCCCATAAAGAAAGGATGTTGGAACATGTAGAAAAATAAGAAGAGCTCCCCTTGATCCTGTAAAAGAGAAAACGAGTACCACAAGTTTATTGTACTAAACATTGGTATGCAGGCACTTTCTTAAAAAATATAAACATGATACCTCAGGACTGAAGTGCTTGGGACTGGACAGCATACATATAGGTATAAGAGATGGAGTATGTCTCTGGATATTTTTATTGAATACAGTAAATACAAAATATGTTTTTATATATATATATTTGTATGGCAAATAACTAAATATAACACAGAATACAAAAGAATAAATTAAGATCATGTCAAATCTATAGGAATACCATTGCTCTAAAAGGTATACATACTGTTGACTTGGCTACCCTTGTCATACCTCTAAAGCTGGCATAATAATACATGTTAAATGGTAACTGTAGAGTTTGTCACTACAATTATATTTTATTTGTTTTGTGATCATGAGGCCCTCCAGTAGGAGTGTCTAGTATGTAGGGCACCCCTGACTGACTACTTTCAGCCAGAGGAATAATATAATAATATATACAGTACATTTCCACTTTTAATGTCATATCGTCTCTAGAGCATTTTTTCATAATCAGTTCTTACCAATGAAAAATTATGAGCTCATAACATACTGGTTTTAATGCAATGCCTTTTAAGTTGGCCTCTTTTCTCTCTCTCCCTCTTTTCCCAGCTAATTTAATAAGTGGCTATTGCAGTTACCTACGTTGAACAATATTAGTGAAACATCTAAGTAAGCGGTGTAGATCTATTATTGTGTTACCTTTAATTCATGAGCTGGGATTATAGGAGGGAATTGAGATTCCCTTTTTTTTTCACAACTTGTTGTGATGCAAAAATTGCTTTTTTTTTCCTGTGATGCTTAAATTGGATTTTACGCCAGAACATATTTCCCTCTAATCACAATGAGCAATCATTTAGAAAACTAAAAAGCTGATGGGTTAGCAAGATTAATTTCACACATGTTGGCAAGAGTATAGTGCCTTTTCACTTGGAGTCTTACCATTTCATGCTTCTAAGGCACCCATTATGTTTAGCATGAGGGACTGGTATGATAGTACCTATACCTTGCTACAGTGTCATAAGAGTCATCTAAAGGAGCCTAAGTAATAATTATTTTATGAATATGCAAAGCATAAATACCTGCTAGTATATATAGATGTATTTGTAACTTAGAGCATGCTTGCCTTAATCTAATCAAACCATGTACTTTCTTCAGTTTTCCTTAGTGAAATTATATGACCTTTGCTTTGTATTCTATGTGCAAAACTCTGGATGAAATATTTGACTTCCAGCCCTGTTCTAGTGCCTATTTTGTATATTCTGTGTCCCAGATTAATAATATATATTCTTTATATATAGTGCTCTGAATCAACCCGAGAAATGTGAATTTGAAGACTTATTTTACTTCACTTCATACTATAAGATACATTTTATAAAGAGTGCACCAATCTGAAACGTTCTTGTTTTATCTTTCTGTTGAACTCATTAAGTTGTAATGTTTTGGTAGCACCTTGGGGAGTTCATTAATATATTAGCCCTCCTACAGTTTTGAGGACTATAATTGAATGATTTATGTCCCTTACAATTGTATTAATGATTTGGATGGTCAAGTTTCATGACCTCTATGATTTTTACCATTCTGTTGCCAGATCACAGCTATCTCTCTGCTCCAGCAATTGAGGGGTTGTCCACCATTTCCAGTTAGAAAACTGATTTCCATGCCACCCTACACTAACCCATCCACACAAACGATTAACCCCTCCATTGCAGGATTGTGGGACAAAAAAGATGTGGCCTTAGAACTTTTATAGTAGTTGCAGGAGACATGGAAGGCCACTTCCTTATCAGTGAAGTGGTTAAAAAGTTAATGAATAATCACTGGTAACAACAGTAGAGAAAAGTGTATGGGATATAATGGTATATATGCCAAACATTTGCATCTCTTATACTGAAGTTCTAAGAAGAATTGGAGCAATTCTCAGGCAAACCAACAGCACCAGAGGCAAAAAATGCAATTCCAAAAATCCCCATTGATTTAAAAGGGGCTTCAAAACTCTTCTGTGCTAGAGAGATCTTCAATGCAATGCACTGGAGATCTCTGAAGGTGTTAAGACCTAAAATGGTGACTGGTTTACAGGAAAAGAAATATCAAAATAGACTAAAGGATCTGAACATGTATAGTTTGGAGGAGAGAATAAAGAGAGGGGATATGATAGAAACATTCAAATACATTAAGGGATTCAACAAAGTGCATGAGGGAAGTACATTTCAAAGGAGTAAAAAAGTTAGGACAAGAGGCCATAGTCTAAAACTAGAGGGACACAGGTTTAGACGTTTTACATCACTGAGAGGGTGGTAGATAAGTGGAATAACCTACCAGCAGGCGTGGTAGAAGTTAATACAGTAAAGTAATTTAAAGGGATAGTAATGTTTAGTTTTTCAAGTAAAATCGAGTATTCTCTATTCTTTTTTATAACGATGTGTAGCAAGAAAACTTTATTAAACGCTGCCGTTTTTCATTTACAGTCTAATAAAGTTTCTCCCTCCCGCCCCTTCCACTTACTTCCGCAGCCTCCCCTCAGATTTGGAATCCGGTCTGCGGACCGGACGTGCTATATCGAGGGACAATCTTTCCGCTTTCAGTATAAGTGAAAGCCTGCCCCATTGATGAAGGAGGCCAGGTTTTTCCTTATGCTGGAAGAAGATTGTCACTCATCGCATTCTATCCAGGCTGGCTTGCTGAGGCTACTGAGGTAAGTGGAAGGAGCGGGAGGGGGAAACTTTATTAGACTGTAAATTAAAAACGGCAGCATTTAATAATGTTTTTTTGCTACACATCGTTATAAAAAAGAAGAGAGAATACTCGATTTTACTTGAAAAATTAAACATTACTATCCCTTTAAGCATGCATGGAATAGGCTTAAGGCTGTCCTTAACATAAGAAAAGACCAAGGGCCAAATAAGGTTTGAGGTTTTTACAGTAGGAAAATGGGCATACTTGATGGGCCAAATGGTTCTTATCTGCCATCAAATTCTATGTTTCTATGTTTCCAAGAAACCCCATTTAAATGACTGGGAATATAGGTCTCCTCTGGTACATTTGGTTTGCCCCAAAATTGCCCCAAATTGCTGTAGTTCTTCTTATCAGATTAACCTGGCACACAGCGATGGTGATGTAACCTTCTATCTGTCCAGCCACCTACAATCTCTTCAATACATTTTAGCTCATTCAACAGCCTTATCACAGTGCATTCAGTTCTATTTCACCTTGGCTGTCATACACAGAATTACCGTATGCCAAAACTTACTTTTTTATTATGTCAAAAGTTAAAAAAACAAAAGCCACATATGTTACTTATTAATCACATAATTTAAAAATATAAGAAAAAATAAATATGGAAATTAGAAAGAGAGGTCAACAATAATGCTAAATATACATTCCAAACCTTTCTATATTAATTTACCAGAGTTTTCAATTCTTTTTTAGACATTACACCAAAGTTCTATGGGCCATACGAATAAAAGAAAAAGTGGAGAAACTGCAATGAAGGGCAAAATTATAAATTTCCATATATTTAAATGGGGCTTTTAATCCCTTGAATGCATTGGAGACCTCCCATCATTCTAGAAGTTAAAAATCACGCTAAAGTTGTCTATGGTGCAGTTGGTTTAGCCTAAAATTGCTCCACTTTTCATTTATACACAATGTCCAATAAGTCTATGATGTGTTTTTCCCTTTCTTGGTATGATTACACTTAATGATTCAGGTTATAGAACCATGGATATGTCTGCCCATAATTAGAGCTCTTCTCTGCCTTATTCCAGTGGTGCTCAAACCTGTTTTCCAAGCCACCCCCCATGTATGTTTTCAGGATCTCGTCAATTAAACACCAGTGAATGTCACTAACTGATTCAGACTTACAGAATAATTGAACAACTGATTAATCCACCTTTGTTCTTATAAGGTGAACCTGAAAACCTGCAGTGTTCGAGACACCTGAGGACAGGTTTGAGCAATCCTACCTTATTCTACCTTTGCATACAAACTAGACAGCATGGACCCCAATTTTTTAGGTACAGTAGGAGCAGCAGTTTTTATTTTTGCTTTCTACCAAGTGATAAGGAGAGACAAAAAGTCTCTTTTTCCTGTACTCAGGAATTTTTAAGTAAAAACCAACATTCCTCTGTTATTCAAGGAAATTCCCATGGTAAAAGCATACATTTGCTGAAAGTAGATATCCAGCTGAATCAAATGAGGGATCACTTGTCACTCCACCGCTGGTCTTGTGTGCGTGAATATTTCCAGAAGATCAAGCTTAAGCAAAAAATAGGCATTTTCTTTTACATTTCCACTTTTAGGGACTGATATCTTTGAACTTTCCTACTGTATTCATTAGCAGCTCCTCTTCTGAGAGAAATAACATCCTATTTGTAATAATGACATTCCATAGGGGTGCCAGAAGCACAAAACCATTACGAAAAGCTGGATTTTTTCATACATCCTTCAAATATGAACTGCCTTTGCTAAAATTGCAGTACCAAATGATAGGTACCTTGCCTCTCTAGCTCTACGCTAATGTGCATAAATCTTACCAGAAGATTTTGGTAAAATAGGGCTTTTTTCTCCTTCCTCCCAATTCAAAGATATTGAAATCTTTGAAAATCATAGAATTACTTACTGTAGTACTTAGTAAGTACTGCCAGCCTGAGAAAAAATGCACTTCAGTAGTAGGAAATTAAATACCGTGGGGGTTGCCAGAAGCACAAAACCATGCGTGCAACAATCTGTTTTTTTGTTGTTGTTTTTCCATGTTTCATAGCAATGACCCAGATGTAGTATGTATGTATGTATGTATGTACAGGACATGTACCAGTTGCTAATACCAGTTTACCATATTTATGTGTGCCACTGCCTCTCTTTTAATTTATATTCAACAATTAACAAAATTCATAGTGAGTGAACAGAGGAAAAATCTAAATCAAATCAATATTTGGTATGACCACCCATTGCCTTCAAAACAGCATCAATTCTTCTTCTACGTACACTTGCACACAGTTTGTTAAGGAACTCTGCAGGTAGGTTGTTCCAAACATCTTGGAGAACTAACCACAGTTCTTCTGTGGATTCAGGCAGCCTCAGTTGCTTCTCTCTCTTTATGAAATCTCAGACAGACTCGATGATGTTGAGATCAGGGCTCTGTGGGGGCCATACCATCACTTTCCAGAACTCCTTGTTCTTCTTTAGGCTGAGAATAGTTCTTGATTACTTTGAATGTATATTTGGGGTCCTTTTTATGCTGCAGAATAAATTTGAGGCCTATCAGATGCCTCCCTGATGGTATTGCATGAGGGATAAATATCTGCCTCTACTTTTCAGCACTGACAAAATCCCCAACTTCATTTGCAGAAATGTAGCTCCAAACTTACTAGGAACCTCCACTGCGCTTCACTGTTGCCTGCAGACACTCATTCTTGTACACTCTCCAGCCCTTCGGAGAACGTATTGCCTTCTGCTACAGTCAAATATTTAAAATTGGGACTCATCAGTAGTGATGAGCGAGCACCCCAATGCTCGGGTGTTCGGGTGCTCTGACCGAGCACCCCCGGAGGCTCGAGTGCTCGGCCGAGCACCCGAGCCCCATTGAAGTCAATGGGAGGACTCGAGCATTACACCAGGCACCCCCTGCTCTCATGAGGGGAGGGTGCCTGGTCCATAGGAAAAGGGCAGAAAATTATGGAAACACCACAGAAATGGTTCAGGGACAGCATAGGGAGGATGTCTGGATGCATCTTGGACTCCAACATCGCTGCTGGGAACGATCTTTCGCCCGTAGTACGCCATTTTTACAGACTGACCGTAAAACACACAAAAAGGCAGATAAAAACGACTTTAGGCGAAAAATTGTTACCAAACAGTATTTGCTGTATATTTACTTGTATATCATCTGCAAATTCTCCCAAAAATTTCCTCGATTTTTCTGAACTGAGGCCATGATTAAGAGGGAAACATGCGCAGAGGCAAATTCTCCCAAAAATTTCCTTGATTTTTCTGAACTGAGGCCATGATTAAGAGGGAAACGTGCGCAGAGGCAAATTCTCCCAAAAATTTCCTCGATTTTTCTGAACTGGGGCCATGATTAAGAGGGAAACGTGCGCTGAGCCGACCATCTAAAACATTATGGGTGAGGGTCTGCTGCGGAGCTGACCATCCTAAACATTATATGCGAAGGCCCGCTAGTGAGCTGACGCTATAAAACATTATATGAGAGGGCCCGCTAGAGAGCTGACCCAATAAAACATTATATGAGAAGGCCCGCTGGTGAGCTGACCTATACAAAAAGTTGTCAAACAGGGCCCGCTGGTGAGCTGGCCCTATATAAAAATTATATCACAGGGCCCGCTGGTGAGCTGGCCCTATATAAAAATGATATCACAGGGCATATGGAAGAGGAGGAGGAGGATGAGAAGATTAAGAGTCAACCATATACCCGTTTTTTGGGTGGAAGGGGTGAATGGGAATACAGAGTATTCCCATCATTGTAAATAACATATATAAAGTGAGTTTATGTTCCCCCAGGGCTTTCCTCCAGTGGAGTGGAGAAGTCAGGGGAAATCCAGGCCTTGTTCATTTTTATAAGTGTCAACCTATCAGCATTGTCGGTGGAAAGGCGGATACGCTTATCTGTTATGATGCCACCAGCAGCACTAAATACCCGCTCAGACAGAACGCTGGCGGCAGGGCAGGCCAGCACCTCCAAGGCGTAGAGTGCCAGTTCATACCACGTGTCCAGCTTGGACACCCAGTAGTTGTAAGGCACAGAGGGATCATTGAGGACGCTGACACGGTCTGCTACGTACTCCTTCACCATCTTCCAAAACTTTTCCCTCCTTGTGACACTAGGCTGCGCATCAGGGTGAGGGTGCTGGCGGGGTGTCATGAAGGTGTCCCACGCCTTGGAGAGTGTTGCCCTGCCTTTGTCGGAACTGCTGTGTGCTCCCCTTTTCTCCCCTTCTCTGTTGGCCAAGGTAGCACGTACTCTGCCGCCAGCGTTGTCAGATGGAAAATTTTGGAGCAATTTTTCAACAAGAACCTTCTGGTATTGCACCATTTTGCTTGTCCTCTCCACCGGAGGAATGAGAGATGAGAAATTCTCTTTGTAGCGGGGGTCCAGAAGGGTGAACACCCAGTAATCCGTGTTGTCTAAAATGCGTATAACGCGTGGGTCACGGGAAAGGCAGCCTAACATAAAGTCAGCCATGTGTGCCAGAGTACCAACAGTCAAGATTTCGCTGTCCTCATCAGGAGGATGACTCTCAATCTCCTCATCCTCTTCCTCCTCTTCTGCCCACCCACGCTGAAGAGATGGAACTAAAGTTCCATGGCTACCCTCTGTAGCGGAGGCAACCGTGTCTTCCTCCTCCTCCTCCTCCTCCTCTGCCTCCTCCAATTGTCGCTGAGAAGACGAAGTGAGGGTGCTCTGGCTATCACCTTGTGTAAGCTCTTCCTCCCGCATTTCCACCTCTTCCACATGCAAAGCGTCAGTTTTAATTGTGAGCAGCGAGCGTTTCAGTAGACACAGAAGTGGGATGGTTACACTGATAATAGCGTTATCGCCGCTCACCATCTGTGTCGATTCCTCAAAATTGCGTAAAACCTCACAGAGGTCTGACATCCATTCCCACTCCTCACTTCTGATTACAGGAAGTTGAACGGAGAGGCGACGACCGTGTAACAGCTGGTACTCCACTACTGCCCTCTGCTGCTCACAAAGCCGGGCCAACATGTGGAAGGTGGAGTTCCAGCATGTGCTCACGTCACACAGCAGCCGGTGAGCTGGCAATTGTAAGCGCTGCTGCAGCTTCAACAGGCCGGCTGAAGCTGTTGATGACTTACGGAAATGTGCACACACGCGGCGCACCTTGGTCAAGAGATCATGCACATTGGGGTAGGTTTTTAGAAATCGCTGAACCACTAAATTAAATACATGCGCTAGGCATGGTACGTGTGTGAGCTTGCCGAGCTCCAAAGCCGCCACCAAGTTTACGCCCATTATCACACACAACCATGCCTGGTTGCAGGTTGAGTGGCGAGAGCCACTGCTCGGTCTGGTGACTAATCCCCTGCAACAGCTCTGAGGCCGTGTGCTGTTTGTCCCCAAGGTAGATCAGCTTCAGCACGGCCTGTTGACGCTTCCCCACTGCAGTGCTACACTGCTTCCAGCTACCGGCTGATGGGGGAGTGGCGCTGCGTGCAGAGAATTCGGAGGTGGAAACGGAGGAGGAGGAGCCAATAACGTAGGTGCTGGCGGAAACCCTGATGGAGGTAGGGCCCGCAATCCTCGGCGTGGGTAGCACCCGTGCCATCCCAGGGTCCGAGTCGCTCCCAGCCTCCACGACATTCACCCAGTGTGCCGTCAGGGAAATGTAGCGTCCCTGGCCACAAGCACTTGTCCATGTGTCAGTCGTTAAGTGGACCTTCCCAGTAACTGCGTTGGTCAGGGCACGGGTGATGTTACGGGACACATGGTGGTGTAATGCGGGGATGGCACACCGGGAAAAGTAGTGGCGGCTGGGGACCGCGTACCGAGGGACAGCTGCTGCCATCAGGCTGCGGAAGGACTCAGTCTCCACAAGCCTAAATGGCAGCATTTCGATGGCCAGTAATTTGGAAAGGTGTGAGGTTAGTGCTATGGCCTGTGGGTGGGTGGCTGGGTATTTTCGCTTGCGCTCAAATGCCTGGGGTAACGACATTTGGACGCTGCACTGGGACAGGGAAGTGGATGTGGTCGCTGATGGTGCTTCAGATGGTACAGGTGCAGGGCGGGAGGTATGCGGGCCTGCGCCTTCGACAGGCGATTGGCCGGCACCGAAAACAGGGGAAGAGGAGGCAGTGGTGTGGCCTGCAGACACAGATGGGCGATCCAGGCGTTCCTCCCACTTACTACGGTGCTTGGATGCCATGTGTCGGATCATGCTGGTGGTGGTGAGGTTTCTAGTGTTCATGCCTCGGCTCATTCTGGTGTGGCACAGGTTGCAAACTACAATTCTTTTGTCGTCCGCACTCTCCTTAAAAAAACGCCATACCGCGGAACACCTAGCCCTTGGCAAGGGAGATTTACGCAAGGGGGTGCTCCGTGGAACATTTGCGGGCCGGTTTGGTGCGGTCCGCCTTCTTTCTGTAGCCACACCACTGCCTCTTCCAGCCTGTTGCGGTGCTGCAGATGGCTCACCCTCAGGACTGCTGTCATCGCTCGGCTCTACACCTTCCCAGGTGGGGTCAGTCACCTCATCGTCCACCAAGTTCTCCTCCACTTCCTCACTCTGATCATCCTCCTCATGTCTTGATCCCACCACATACTCAGTCATTGACAACTGTATATCATCCTCCTCAACAAGGTCTTGAGACAGTAATAGTGGTTGATTTAATGGCAACTGTGTCTCATCATCATCATCATCATCCACTACTTCCTTTGACCTTAAATGCTGTTCACATCTGTCATCTTCTTGTGATTGGGTACCCTCTAGAGGTTGTGAATCAGGGCACAAGATGTCATGTTCCTCTGCAAGCGTGCTTGGAGAGAGGGTCAAATGAAGTATTGGTGATGAGACGAGCTCCTCACTATATCCCAGTGTGGGATCACTTCTTTGACCAGACCGTCTATGGTGGGAGGAAGGATGATCAGAGTGAGGATTATGTTGACCAGACTCTTGGCTACTGAGAGTGGACTTGGTGGAAGACAGGGTGGTGCTTAACCGACTGGAAGCAGTATCAGCTGACATCCAACCGACCACCTGTTCACAGTGGTCAGACCTCGAGAGTGATGTCCTGCGACGCCCTGTAAACTGAGACATGAAGCTAGGTATGGTGGATGTCTTTCTTTCTTGTGCTCTGGCACCAGGCACAGTTTCTCCACGTCCTGACCCGCGCCCTGAACTATCAGGATCACGTCCACTTCCCCGTCCCTTTTTACCCGCCTTCTTCATATTACACGGAATATGTGCTGCAAATCTGCAACTGTGCAGAGTACACAGAATATGCTGCTAAACTGCGGTGACGCACACTGAATGGAATATGTGACTTTGATATTTTAGTTTGAAGACTTAACAGTATTTCTTCCTATTCTGCAACTCTGCACAGTACACAGAATGTGCTGCTAAACTGCGGCGAAGCACACTGAATGGAATATGTGACTTTGATATTTTAGTTTGAAGACTTAACAGTATTTCTTCCTATTCTGCAACTGTGCAGAGTACACAGAATATGCTGCTTAACTGCGGTGACGCACACTGAATGGAATATGTGACTTTGATATTTTAGTTTGAAGACTTAACAGTATTTCTTCCTATTCTGCAACTGTGCAGAGTACACAGAATATGCTGCTAAACTGCGGCGAAGCACACTGAATGGAATATGTGACTTTGATATTTTAGTTTGAAGACTTAACAGTATTTCTTCCTATTCTGCAACTGTGCAGAGTACACAGAATATGCTGCTAAACTGCGGCGACGCACACTGAATGGAATATGTGACTTTGATATTTTAGTTTGAAGACTTAACAGTATTTCTTCCTATTCTGCAAATGTGCAGAGTACACAGAATATGCTGCTAAACTGCGGCGAAGCACACTGAATGGAATATGTGACTTTGATATTTTAGTTTGAAGACTTAACAGTATTTCTTCCTATTCTGCAACTCTGCACAGTACACAGAATGTGCTGCTAAACTGCGGCGAAGCACACTGAATGGAATATGTGACTTTGATATTTTAGTTTGAAGACTTAACAGTATTTCTTCCTATTCTGCAACTGTGCAGAGTACACAGAATATGCTGCTAAACTGCGGCGAAGCACACTGAATGGAATATGTGACTTTGATATTTTAGTTTGAAGACTTAACAGTATTTCTTCCTATTCTGCAACTCTGCACAGTACACAGAATGTGCTGCTAAACTGCGGCGAAGCACACTGAATGGAATTTGTGACTTTGATATTTTAGTTTGAAGACTTAACAGTATTTCTTCCTATTCTGCAACTCTGCACAGTACACAGAATGTGCTGCTAAACTGCGGCGAAGCACACTGAATGGAATATGTGACTTTGATATTTTAGTTTGAAGACTTAACAGTATTTCTTCCTATTCTGCAACTCTGCACAGTACACAGAATGTGCTGCTAAACTGCGGCGAAGCACACTGAATGGAATATGTGACTTTGATATTTTAGTTTGAAGACTTAACAGTATTTCTTCCTATTCTGCAACTGTGCAGAGTACACAGAATATGCTGCTAAACTGCGGCGAAGCACACTGAATGGAATATGTGACTTTGATATTTTAGTTTGAAGATTTAACAGTATTTCTTCCTATTCTGCAACTGTGCAGAGTACACAGAATATGCTGCTAAACTGCAGCGAAGCACACTGAATGGAATATGTGACTTTGATATTTTAGTTTGAAGACTTAACAGTATTTCTTCCTATTCTGCAACTGTGCAGAGTACACAGAATATGCTGCTAAACTGCGGCGAAGCACACTGAATGGAATATGTGACTTTGATATTTTAGTTTGAAGACTTAACAGTATTTCTTCCTATTCTGCAACTGTGCAGAGTACACAGAATATGCTGCTAAACTGCGGTGACGCACACTGAATGGAATATGTGACTTTGATATTTTAGTTTGAAGACTTAACAGTATTTCTTCCTATTCTGCAACTGTGCAGAGTACACAGAATATGCTGCTAAACTGCGGCGAAGCACACTGAATGGAATATGTGACTTTGATATTTTAGTTTGAAGACTTAACAGTATTTCTTCCTATTCTGCAACTCTGCACAGTACGCAGAATGTGCTGCTAAACTGCGGCGAAGCACACTGAATGGAATATGTGACTTTGATATTTTAGTTTGAAGACTTAACAGTATTTCTTCCTATTCTGCAACTCTGCACAGTACACAGAATGTGCTGCTAAACTGCGGCGAAGCACACTGAATGGAATATGTGACTTTGATATTTTAGTTTGAACACTTAACAGTATTTCTTCCTATTCTGCAACTCTGCACAGTACACAGAATGTGCTGCTAAACTGCGGTGACGCACACTGAATGCAATATGTGACTTTGATATTTTAGTTTGAAGACTTAACAGTATTTCTTCCTATTCTGCAACTCTGCACAGTACACAGAATGTGCTGCTAAACTGCGGCGAAGCACACTGAATGGAATATGTGACTTTGATATTTTAGTTTGAAGACTTAACAGTATTTCTTCCTATTCTGCAACTCTGCACAGTACACAGAATATGCTGCTAAACTGCGGCGAAGCACACTGAATGGAATATGTGACTTTGATATTTTAGTTTGAAGACTTAACAGTATTTCTTCCTATTCTGCAACTGTGCAGAGTACACAGAATATGCTGCTAAACTGCGGTGACGCACACTGAATGGAATATGTGACTTTGATATTTTAGTTTGAAGACTTAACAGTATTTCTTCCTATTCTGCAACTGTGCAGAGTACACAGAATATGCTGCTAAACTGCGGCGAAGCACACTGAATGGAATATGTGACTTTGATATTTTAGTTTGAAGACTTAACAGTATTTCTTCCTATTCTGCAACTCTGCACAGTACGCAGAATGTGCTGCTAAACTGCGGCGAAGCACACTGAATGGAATATGTGACTTTGATATTTTAGTTTGAAGACTTAACAGTATTTCTTCCTATTCTGCAACTCTGCACAGTACACAGAATGTGCTGCTAAACTGCGGCGAAGCACACTGAATGGAATATGTGACTTTGATATTTTAGTTTGAAGACTTAACAGTATTTCTTCCTATTCTGCAACTCTGCACAGTACACAGAATGTGCTGCTAAACTGCGGTGACGCACACTGAATGGAATATGTGACTTTGATATTTTAGTTTGAAGACTTAACAGTATTTCTTCCTATTCTGCAACTCTGCACAGTACACAGAATGTGCTGCTAAACTGCGGCGAAGCACACTGAATGGAATATGTGACTTTGATATTTTACAGTTTGAAGACTTAACAGAATGTGCTCTAATCTGCAACTTTGCACAGTAAACAGAATGTGCTCTAATCTGCAACTTTGCACACTAAACAGAATGTGCTCTAATCTGCAACTTTGCACACTAAACAGAATGTGCTCTAATCTGCAACTTTGCACACTAAACAGAATATATGAATTTTTTATTTTTTTTTTGTTTTTTTCCCCCCACACAAAATAAACTGCTGCCCCCACACACAGTAGTCCTAAAAAGGACTTTTGGGTCTTTTTTTTCACAAATTTGCTTGTCTTCTCCCTACACTGACTTTCCCTTCCTATCCTCATCTCTCCCTGGCTAAGACTGAGCCGAACTCGCTGGTCAGGTGCTATACAGCACCCGACCACGGGTTCTGGCCAGCCAATCAGTGTAATGCCAGCAGCCAACATGGCTGCTGGCATTACACTGATGTCAGAGCCTCCCTGCACGTTTATTGGCTGCGCAGCAGCCGCGAAACGTGCGGGGAGGAGACCCGAACATGGCGGGCGAGCACATGCGGTACTCGTACGAGTACCGCCATGTGCCGAGCAGAGCGATGCTCGAGCCGATCCGAGCATCAGCCGAGCATGCTCGCTCAACACTACTCATCAGTCCTGAGCACCTGCTGCCATTTTTCTGCACCGCAGTTTCTGTGTTTGTGTGCAGAGTTGAATCGCTTGGCCTTTTTTCCATGTCAGAGGTATGGCTTTTTGGATGTAAGTCTTCCTCGAAGACCATTTCTGACCAGACTTCTCCAGACAGTAGATGAAGAAACAGGAAACGATGAGGAAATAGATGCAGTGGTCAGCCAAGGAAACTGCAGCAGATGAAAGACACATCATGCTTACTTCCCTTTGGAATCTGATTGTTCCCTGCCAATTCTGAGCTCATGGCATTGCTGGGCATCTTCAGATTCTGAAGGGAAGTAAGCATGATGTGTCTTTCATCTGCTGCAGTTTCCTTGGCTGACCACTGCGTCAACTTTCCTCATCGTTTCCTGTTTCTTTGTACTTCTTCAAAAGAGTTTGGACAGCTCATCTGGAAACCCCTGTCTGCTTTGATATTTATGCCTGGGAGAGACCTTGCAGATGCATTATAACTACCTTGTGTCTTGTTGCTGTGCTCAGTCTTGCCATTGTGTATGACTTTTGACATTAAACGCTCTTTAGCAACCTCACCTTGTTAGCTGACTTTGGTTGTTCTTCGCCCCGTTTTACTTTTCCTACAGAGCTGTTTCTGTTTCAGTTAATGATTAGCACCTGTTTGGTTAATTGTTTAATCATACACCTGACTATGGGCCAGATTTAAAGGCAACCGATAATAAAAAAAACAGGTGCTATGTAATAGATTTAAAGATAAGTGCTATGAAAAAATGCTGGCAAAAAAAAAACATTTCCGGCCACTAAATTTAGAAGACTTTTGGCCCATGAAAAATTAAAAAAAGCTACCTGTTGCCATTTAATGGACTGCATTAGCCCTAAAGATTTGATAAGGGACTCACTTTCAGGTTAAACAATGTATTATTGTATGGTTCCATAAAAATATGCCACCATTATTTTAGTTCCAAATAAGCCAATAAGCCAGGTGAAAGTTAAGCCATTATAGTAGGTCAAAGTTGCCGGGTGGCTGGGTATTTTCGCTTGCGCTCAAATTCCTGGGGTAACGACATTTGGACGCTGCGCTGGGACAGGGAAGTGGATGTGGTCGCTGATGGTGCTTCAGATGGTACAGGTGCAGGGCGGGAGGTATGCGGGCCTGCGCCTTCGACAGGCGATTGGCCGGCACCGAAAACAGGGGAAGAGGAGGCAGTGGTGTGGCCTGCAGACACAGATGGGCGATCCAGGCGTTCCTCCCACTTACTACGGTGCTTGGATGCCATGTGTCGGATCATGCTGGTGGTGGTGAGGTTTCTAGTGTTCATGCCTCGGCTCATTCTGGTGTGGCACAGGTTGCAAACTACAATTCTTTTGTCGTCCGCACTCTCCTTAAAAAAATGCCATACCGCGGAACACCTACCCCTTGGCAAGGTAGATTTACGCAAGGGGGTGCTCCGTGGAACATTTGCGGGCCGGTTTGGTGCGGTCCGCCTTCTTTCTGTAGCCACATCACTGCCTCTTCCATCCTGTTGCGGTGCTGCAGATGGCTCACCCTCAGGACTGCTGTCATCGCTCGGCTCTACACCTTCCCAGGTGGGGTCAGTCACCTCATCGTCCACCAAGTTCTCCTCCACTTCCTCACTCTGATCATCCTCCTCATGTCTTGATCCCACCACATACTCAGTCATTGACAACTGTATATCATCCTCCTCAACAAGGTCTTGAGACAGTAATAGTGGTTGATTTAATGGCAACTGTGTCTCATCATCATCATCATCATCCACTACTTCCTTTGACCTTAAATGCCGTTCACATCTGTCATCTTCTTGTGATTGGGTACCCTCTAGAGGTTGTGAATCAGGGCACAAGATGTCATGTTCCTCTGCAAGCGTGCTTGGAGAGAGGGTCAAATGAAGTATTGGTGATGAGACGAGCTCCTCACTATATCCCAGTGTGGGATCACTTCTTTGACCAGACCGTCTATGGTGGGAGGAAGGATGATCAGAGTGAGGATTATGTTGACCAGACTCTTGGCTACTGAGAGTGGACTTGGTGGAAGACAGGGTGGTGCTTAACCGACTGGAAGCAGTATCAGCTGACATCCAACCGACCACCTGTTCGCAGTGGTCAGACCTCGAGAGTGATGTCCTGCGACGCCCTGTAAAATGAGACATGAAGCTAGGTATGGTGGATGTCTTTCTTTCTTGTGCTCTGGCACCAGGCACAGTTTCTCCACGTCCTGACCCGCGCCCTGAACTATCAGGATCACGTCCACTTCCCCGTCCCTTTTTACCCGCCTTCTTCATATTACACGGAATATGTGCTGCAAATCTGCAACTGTGCAGAGTACACAGAATATGCTGCTAAACTGCGGTGATGCACACTGAATGGAATATGTGACTTTGATATTTTAGTTTGAAGACTTAACAGTATTTCTTCCTATTCTGCAACTCTGCACAGTACACAGAATGTGCTGCTAAACTGCGGCGAAGCACACTGAATGGAATATGTGACTTTGATATTTTAGTTTGAAGACTTAACAGTATTTCTTCCTATTCTGCAACTGTGCAGAGTACACAGAATATGCTGCTAAACTGCGGTGACGCACACTGAATGGAATATGTGACTTTGATATTTTAGTTTGAAGACTTAACAGTATTTCTTCCTATTCTGCAACTGTGCAGAGTACACAGAATATGCTGCTAAACTGCGGCGAAGCACACTGAATGGAATATGTGACTTTGATATTTTAGTTTGAAGACTTAACAGTATTTCTTCCTATTCTGCAACTGTGCAGAGTACACAGAATATGCTGCTAAACTGCGGTGACGCACACTGAATGGAATATATGACTTTGATATTTTAGTTTGAAGACTTAACAGTATTTCTTCCTATTCTGCAACTGTGCACAGTACACAGAATATGCTGCTAAACTGCGGCGAAGCACACTGAATGGAATATGTGACTTTGATATTTTAGTTTGAAGACTTAACAGTATTTCTTCCTATTCTGCAACTCTGCACAGTACACAGAATGTGCTGCTAAACTGCGGCGAAGCACACTGAATGGAATATGTGACTTTGATATTTTAGTTTGAAGACTTAACAGTATTTCTTCCTATTCTGCAACTGTGCAGAGTACACAGAATATGCTGCTAAACTGCGGCGAAGCACACTGAATGGAATATGTGACTTTGATATTTTAGTTTGAAGACTTAACAGTATTTCGTCCTATTCTGCAACTCTGCACAGTACACAGAATGTGCTGCTAAACTGCGGCGAAGCACACTGAATGGAATATGTGACTTTGATATTTTAGTTTGAAGACTTAACAGTATTTCTTCCTATTCTGCAACTCTGCACAGTACACAGAATGTGCTGCTAAACTGTGGCGAAGCACACTGAATGGAATATGTGACTTTGATATTTTAGTTTGAAGACTTAACAGTATTTCTTCCTATTCTGCAACTCTGCACAGTACACAGAATGTGCTGCTAAACTGCGGCGAAGCACACTGAATGGAATATGTGACTTTGATATTTTAGTTTGAAGACTTAACAGTATTTCTTCCTATTCTGCAACTGTGCAGAGTACACAGAATATGCTGCTAAACTGCGGCGAAGCACACTGAATGGAATATGTGACTTTGATATTTTAGTTTGAAGACTTAACAGTATTTCATCCTATTCTGCAACTGTGCAGAGTACACAGAATATGCTGCTAAACTGCGGCGACGCACACTGAATGGAATATGTGACTTTGATATTTTAGTTTGAAGACTTAACAGTATTTCTTCCTATTCTGCAACTGTGCAGAGTACACAGAATATGCTGCTAAACTGCGGCGAAGCACACTGAATGGAATATGTGACTTTGATATTTTAGTTTGAAGACTTAACAGTATTTCTTCCTATTCTGCAACTGTGCATAGTACACAGAATATGCTGCTAAACTGCGGCGAAGCACACTGAATGGAATATGTGACTTTGATATTTTAGTTTGAAGACTTAACAGTATTTCTTCCTATTCTGCAACTGTGCAGAGTACACAGAATATGCTGCTAAACTGCGGTGACGCACACTGAATGGAATATGTGACTTTGATATTTTAGTTTGAAGACTTAACAGTATTTCTTCCTATTCTGCAACTGTGCAGAGTACACAGAATATGCTGCTAAACTGCGGCGAAGCACACTGAATGGAATATGTGACTTTGATATTTTAGTTTGAAGACTTAACAGTATTTCTTCCTATTCTGCAACTCTGCACAGTACGCAGAATGTGCTGCTAAACTGCGGCGAAGCACACTGAATGGAATATGTGACTTTGATATTTTAGTTTGAAGACTTAACAGTATTTCTTCCTATTCTGCAACTCTGCACAGTACACAGAATGTGCTGCTAAACTGCGGTGACGCACACTGAATGGAATATGTGACTTTGATATTTTAGTTTGAAGACTTAACAGTATTTCTTCCTATTCTGCAACTCTGCACAGTACACAGAATGTGCTGCTAAACTGCGGCGAAGCACACTGAATGGAATATGTGACTTTGATATTTTAGTTTGAAGACTTAACAGTATTTCTTCCTATTCTGCAACTCTGCACAGTACACAGAATGTGCTGCTAAACTGCGGCGAAGCACACTGAATGGAATATGTGACTTTGATATTTTAGTTTGAAGACTTAACAGTATTTCTTCCTATTCTGCAACTCTGCACAGTACACAGAATGTGCTGCTAAACTGCGGTGATGCACACTGAATGGAATATGTGACTTTGATATTTTAGTTTGAAGACTTAACAGTATTTCTTCCTATTCTGCAACTCTGCACAGTACACAGAATGTGCTGCTAAACTGCGGCGAAGCACACTGAATGGAATATGTGACTTTGATATTTTACAGTTTGAAGACTTAACAGAATGTGCTCTAATCTGCAACTTTGCACAGTAAACAGAATGTGCTCTAATCTGCAACTTTGCACACTAAACAGAATGTGCTCTAATCTGCAACTTTGCACACTAAACAGAATGTGCTCTAATCTGCAACTTTGCACACTAAACAGAATATATGAATTTTTTATTTTTTTTTTGTTTTTTTCCACCCACACAAAATAAACTGCTGCCCCCACACACAGTAGTCCTAAAAAGGACTTTTGCGTCTTTTTTTCACAAATTTGCTTGTCTTCTCCCTACACTGACTTTCCCTTCCTATCCTCATCTCTCCCTGGCTAAGACTGAGCCGAACTCGCTGGTCAGGTGCTATACAGCACCCGACCACGGGTTCTGGCCAGCCAATCAGTGTAATGCCAGCAGCCAACATGGCTGCTGGCATTACACTGATGTCAGAGCCTCCCTGCACGTTTATTGGCTGCGCAGCAGCCGCGAAACGTGCGGGGAGGAGACCCGAACATGGCGGGCGAGCACATGCGGTACTCGTACGAGTACCTCCATGTGCCGAGCAGAGCGATGCTCGAGCCGATCCGAGCATCGGCCGAGCATGCTCGCTCAACACTACTCATCAGTCCTGAGCACCTGCTGCCATTTTTCTGCACCGCAGTTTCTGTGTTTGTGTGCAGAGTTGAATCGCTTGGCCTTGTTTCCATGTCAGAGGTATGGCTTTTTGGATGTAAGTCTTCCTCGAAGACCATTTCTGACCAGACTTCTCCAGACAGTAGATGAAGAAACAGGAAACGATGAGGAAATAGACGCAGTGGTCAGCCAAGGAAACTGCAGCAGATGAAAGACACATCA
This sequence comes from Rhinophrynus dorsalis, assembly GCA_037306005.1. Lineage (NCBI taxonomy): Eukaryota > Metazoa > Chordata > Amphibia > Anura > Rhinophrynidae > Rhinophrynus > Rhinophrynus dorsalis. Next base: position 69,306,104 of record CM074720.1, read on the forward strand.
TGCTTACTTCCCTTTGGAATCTGATTGTTCCCTGCCAATTCTGAGCTCATGGCATTGCTGGGCATCTTCAGATTCTGAAGGGAAGTAAGCATGATGTGTCTTTCATCTGCTGCAGTTTCCTTGGCTGACCACTGCGTCAACTTTCCTCATCGTTTCCTGTTTCTTTGTACTTCTTCAAAAGAGTTTGGACAGCTCATCTGGAAACCCCTGTCTGCTTTGATATTTATGCCTGGGAGAGACCTTGCAGATGCATTATAACTACCTTGTGTCTTGTTGCTGTGCTCAGTCTTGCCATTGTGTATGACTTTTGACATTAAACGCTCTTTAGCAACCTCACCTTGTTAGCTGACTTTGGTTGTTCTTCGCCCCGTTTTACTTTTCCTACAGAGCTGTTTCTGTTTCAGTTAATGATTAGCACCTGTTTGGTTAATTGTTTAATCATACACCTGACTATGGGCCAGATTTAAAGGCAACCGATAATAAAAAAAACAGGTGCTATGTAATAGATTTAAAGATAAGTGCTATGAAAAAATGCTGGCAAAAAAAACCCATTTCCGGCCACTAAATTTAGAAGACTTTTGGCCCATGAAAAATTAAAAAAAGCTACAAGTTGCCATTTAATGGACTGCATTAGCCCTAAAGATTTGATAAGGGACTCACTTTCAGGTTAAACAATGTATTATTGTATGGTTCCATAAAAATATGCCACCATTATTTTAGTTCCAAATAAGCCAATAAGCCAGGTGAAAGTTAAGCCATTATAGTAGGTCAAAGTTGCCCAGCACTGTTTCGAGTACAGCATTCCGGGCCTGGTTCCTGTTATTGACTGTGGCTTGGGTGTGCACCCCCCAAGCTGTGGAGATCTGCAAAACCACCAACTTTGTCTGACTGAAAATCCAGATTGCGAACCGTATTATCCATGGAACATCTACACTTCCAATCCACAGGGAAAATCACAGTTTCACAGGTTCTTTTCCTCCTAGCATGATTTTTTTTATATCTTCCCCTGCTCAACCACTGAGTCAGGGTGTATCTGCACCTTACCTTATCTTAGCACCTCAGTGCCATCCATCCAGCTTCTTCCTCCTCTTTCTCTGCCACTCAGATTTTTTGCTTTTCTCTTCTTTTCTTCCTCTTCTTCTTTCTTTTCTCCTAATAGCTTCTCTACTTTAGCATTCAGTCTCTGACCTCCTTCAATATCGTACTGAGATCTTGCTGCAAAGCTCCACATGTTCATCTTATTTCTATTGACTCATACATGGACTAACTTGTCTGCAGTTTGTCATGCTCATAAACAACTTGGTATCACAGTCTCCCTTTAGCTATCCTGTGCTTCCTTCCTCTGTGGTGTGTCGGCCGGCATGATTGTGGATACTTCCTCATTGCTGGCGTCATGAAACAAGCACTGGCTAGGATGCCTGTTTATGGGCCTATTCTGTGTTGCCTAATTGGGTCCCACCTTCTTCTGCTCCTTTATAAACCTCCCTGGGCCTGGGAGTCATTGTCCTTACGTGGTGTTTCTGATATTGTCTCCTGCGCTCTATTGTTACCCGTGCTTTCCTGAGAATTCATTCACTCCATGTATGACCCTGGCTTGTCTGACTACCCACATCGGTTCAGACCTGTGGCTCTGGCTGACTAGCTCGCTCCATGTATGAACCTGGCTTGTCTGAGTACCCACATCGGTTCTGATCTGTGGCTCTGGCTGACTAACTCGCTCCATGTATGAACCTGGCTTGTCTGACTACCCACATCGGTTCTGACCTGTGGCTCTGGATGACTAACTCGCTCCATGTATGAACCTGGCTTGTCTGAGTACCCACATCGGTTCTGATCTGTGGCTCTGGCTAACTCACTCCGTGTAGGTTCTGGTTTGTCTGACTGCTGGCTCCTTTCTGACTACCCACTACATATAGTCCCCGACTTGTCTGCCGTGTGGCTCTGGCTGACTACTTGCTCAGTACACTCCTAGCATGCCTAACCACTAGTCTCGGTTATCTGTGTCTAAGGCTTGCTTTCATTCCCTGTTCCCTCCAGTCACGTGAACCGAGGTGCAGACTGGTGCTTCACTCATACCTCTGTCTTAGTCTCCTGTATCTTGCAGTAGTGCAGCGCACAGCACAGAATGCAGCTCCGGGTAGGAGCTTGGGACCGATTATCATGTGGTCTGGGGTTATGTGGGCTAATATTCCTGTCTGTCCTTCTTTGCCTGAAAACCGTGACACTTGGCCCACCTTGTTGGGTTTTCGAACATCATGTGGAATTTGTTATGCTGTTTTATTGTGATGATTCCTATATTATATATGCTGTAATGCTTTCAACTTTCAATACACTTCTTAAAAATCCAAAAATAAAAAAAAAAAAAGCATATACTGGAAGCAGCTCTATTATTCAATGGTTTAAATTCCCCATTCAAATCAATAGAGATTTTAATTTCTCAACTACAGTGCAGTTGATTTGATACAGAATTGCCATTGTCGATCCACTGCAGGATGAAGGCCTCCTCCTCAGCAAGCCTCCAACATCTTTGGTCCTGTCCTTTTTGTTGCTACTGTGCACCAACAAATTTCATAATTTCATCTACCCATCTGGTCTTTGGCCTTGTTCTTGGATGGCCGAGCCGAATCCATTTAAAAATTCATGTGATCCATCTACCATCAGATTTTCTTGATATGTGGTTTTCTGTGCTATTTTGGATTAATGTTAAAAATGCCTTAACCCCTTGAGGACCATGACGTGCCAGAACCTTCATGGGTAAACTTACTTTAAGCACTAATGAAGATCCTGGAACGTCATGGAATTCAGTGGTTCCCACACGGCTACACACTGCTCAGGGATCTCTGATACAATATCATAAAAAAACAAGTTTAAGGCTGTATTTGTGGGAGGGGCTGTAAGCCCTTAAATACAGGCAGCAGCCCTTCTCACTGGAGCTCAATTCGTGTTGAGCTCACTGCTCGCCGGTCGTCATCCACTTCTGCTTCCAGTCGTCATTCAACTCGCGTAGTGCACACAAGTAAGCCATCACTATGTCTCTCATAGAAACACGCCCTGCATGTTGACTAATAATTTCACGTCCCCTTCCCTCCCCTTCCCCTGTCAGCCATCCAGTATCTCATGTCGAGTCATAGTTCGTGTCCCCCCTCTCCACGCAGTACAGATCTTTCCCAACTCACAATCAGTAGTTCAGATCTCATCTCCCACTCTCCATCACTACGCATCACTCTATACACTGCTCATCCAGCTTCCATCTCCCTACATATTCTAGCTCTTTTATCCTCTCTTAGTCATCCCTCGTTCACCCCTACAATTACTTCCGTCCACACCTCCGTCGGCCTTCACTATAGCTCCACTAGTTCATTCCACTGCACTTATCTTGTAACTCCCCGCTACACAGTGCAACCTATAAACCTAGCACCACCACCCCCCCTCATTCCGATATTTCCAGCCTCGGTGCTGCCACTCCGTGTGTCATTTCAGATCTAGTTCACTACGGGCTCCTCCTGCTGAGATTCGGCAGGGAGACACCCACTCATATCATTCCTTACTCCATAGCACTTCAATCTGCACATACCTCCATTCAAGGAGAATGTATCTTTCACCTACCATCCCTCCTCAGATTACAGAGTATCCTCCCCACACCCTCAAGTTATCTGGCCTCATCAGTGACTACCATCTCTCAGCGGTTCCTCAAATCCGGTATCACAGCAACCGGTATCCTCTTACCCCACTTCGCCCACATCGCTCAGGGCTCAAGTAAATCTTCTGGTTGAGTCATTGCATATACCGCATCATAGCAATCCACAAACCCTTCATCATATCCACACTTTCATACAAGCCGACACAGCTCTTACTCTCCAGCCCTCCATATTTGACTCGGAACCAGCCGCTACATATTTGCCCCGGAGCAAGTGCCCATCTAGCAACATCATCAATATCAGTCACGCCACACCAAGCTTCACATCACCCTTCCCCCCCTGCTTCTTCTGTTACTAACGACAGTCAGTTCCATTGAACCAGGCTTTACCCGACACGCACCACGAGTATACAAGTTATAATCATGTACCACTATCACAGTGCCCGTGCTCCTGGTGGCAGGTGGCAACATTCTGACTGTCTATTTTCCTGTTCTGCTGTCTGATTGGTCAGTATCCTTGTCGCCGCCCAGCTACTGCCTTTATAACCCCTGTCATGTCATCATGATGTTGCCCTTTCGTGGTGTACTAGTTACTGACTTTTGCTCCATATTTGCTGTTCGTGTATGACCCAGCCTGCCTGATGACATTCCTGAAGTTTGCTGTTCTTCTCCGCTTCCGTTGCTGACCATATCTGGCTGAGAACCTGCTTCCGTTGCTGACCGTATCTGGCTGAGGACCCGCTTCTGTTGCTGACCATATCTGGCTGAGAACCCGCTTCCGTTGCTGATCGTATCTGGCTGAGAACCCGCTTCCGTTGCTGAACGTATCTGGCCGAGAACCTGCTTCCGTTACTGACCTTCACTGGCTGTCTCGGTGCTTCAGTGCCTTCAGTGTCTAGCATATTGTCAGTGCATCTATCCTACCGCTTGGTTGCCTCCGTTACTGGTGCTAGACTTCCTGTGGCATTACCGTTATCTGGTTGGTTGTGCCGCTTAGCGCTATTACTTGTCGACCGGCTGCTAGCATTCGTGCTGTGGCTACTCTCTGACCGCTGTTGGCGGTGTGCACACGCGAAGTACCGGTACAGTGTTCTGCACTGACTGAGTTACTCTGATCTCTCTGTGTCCACCTTCCTACTACCCTGGGCTCACTCCCTTTGGGAGTTGCAGATACACAGGGCGTTACCTATTGACCCTTGCATGCCTGGTCTCTCCAGGTAGAGTTGTGCTCCATCCATTCTGCAGTAGCCTTGGGCTCAAGAGCCAGCGTTGTGTTATTACCATCCTCTGTGGAGGGGACACTGGTTGCCTATCTATAACCTACCGTGTTACGATCCACCCCTAGCATTCTAGGGTCCGCTTGAGAGTTGTCCGGTCCACTGGCATCTCGTGTCAGGGTCAGTGTTGCCTAGTTCCGTTGGGTTCAGTGTCCGCCAGGCGTCTGGGCTGTGTCAGCCGTGTTGCCTTGCTCCTCTGGGTTCCATCCCTTCCAGGCGTCTGGGAGGTGCCAATCACATCCTCCTGGACCATCTGTGCAGGTCCTGTGGTCAGTGCTCAGACTGTGTTACCTGCCACCTGTTCATTTCCAGCCTCCACCTTATTACCTGTGATTGTATTATTCACACTATTGTACTTATCACTATTTGCTATTCCTGTTATACCTGCCTATATTGTTGTCCTGTTGACGTGGGCCTAAGGCCTATTTATTAGTGATGATTGAGCACCCCGATGCTCGGGTGTTCGGGTGCTCTGGCCGAGCGCCCCCGGAGGCTCGAGTGCTCGGCCGAGCACCCGAGCCCCATTGAAGTCAATGGGAGGACTCGAGCATTACACCAGGCACCCCCTGCTCTGATGAGGGGAGGGTGCCTGGTTCATAGGAAAAGGTCAGAAAATGATGGAAACACCACAGAAATGGTTCAGGGACAGCATAGGGAGGATGTCTGGATGCATCTTGGACTCCAACGTCGCTGCTGGGAACGATGTTTCGCCCGTAGTACGCCATTTTTACAGACTGACCGTAAAACACACAAAAAGGAAGATAAAAATGATTTTAGGCGAAAAATTGTTACCAAACAGTATTTGCTGTATATTTACTTGTATATCATCTGCAAATTCTGCAAAAAATGTCATCGATTTTTCGGAACTGGGGCCATGATTAAGAGGGAAACGTGCGCAGCGTAAAGCAGGTGTTCAACGTGGTTATGGCCCGGGTAAGGTACAGCATTCAGGAACGGAGGCCGCAGCTACCACAGGTTTTACAACATATCCGTTTGCCCTTGTTAAGTCCAAAATTTATAGTCGGAACAGTGGGGTCTGATCCATTGAGTAAAAGTGACGAAGTGACTTAGTGGATGAAGCCAAGAACTACCTTCTGCTCTGTCGAACACCCCAGCCCTATTTAATTCAATGGGAGGACCTGAGGCACTCCGATACAACCTGTATATCACAAAATGGAGGGCCTCATTCACATTGTGGTACAATAGTTCAGGTAGTGGTCCAACACTCATAAAGCCTATGCACTAAGTGAAAGGGCTGCCAAAAATTAGACTGAAATGTCACTCCAATACACCCTTTATTACACATAAAGGAGGGCATCATACACACCCTTGAAAAATTAGGATTAATGGCCTGCTGGTGACCCTCTAAAACATTAGGGGCGAGGGCATGCCGCTAAGCTGACCATCTAAAACATTAGGAATGAGGGTCTGCTGCTGAGCCGACCATCTAAAACATTATGGGTGAGGGTCTGCTGCGGAGCTGACCATCCTAAACATTATATGCGAAGGCCCGCTAGTGAGCTGACGCTATAAAACATTATATGAGAGGGCCCGCTAGAGAGCTGACCCAATAAAACATTATATGAGAAGGCCCGCTGGTGAGCTGACCTATACAAAAATTGTCAAACAGGGCCCGCTAGTGAGCTGGCCCTATATAAAAATTATATCACAGGGCCCGCTGGTGAGCTGGCCCTATATAAAAATTATATCACAGGGCATATGGAAGAGGAGGAGGAGGATGAGAAGATTAAGAGTCAACCATATACCCGTTTTTTGGGTGGAAGGGGTGAATGGGAATACAGAGTATTCCCATCATTGTAAATAACATATCTAAAGTGACTTTATGTTCACCCGGGGCTTTCCTCCAGTGGAGTGGAGAAGTCAGGGGAAATCCAGGCCTTGTTCATTTTTATAAGTGTCAACCTATCAGCATTTTCGGTGGAAAGGCGGATACGCTTATCTGTTATGATGCCACCAGCAGCACTAAATACCCGCTCAGACAGAACGCTGGCGGCAGGGCAGGCCAGCACCTCCAAGGCGTAGAGTGCCAGTTCATACCACGTGTCCAGCTTGGACACCCAGTAGTTGTAAGGCACAGAGGGATCAGTGAGGACGCTGACACGGTCTGCTACATACTCCTTCACCATCTTCCAAAACTTTTCCCTCCTTGTGACACTAGGCCGCGCATCAGGGTGAGGGTGCTGGCGGGGTGTCATGAAGGTGTCCCACGCCTTGGAGAGTGTTGCCCTGCCTTTGTCGGAACTGCTGTGTGCTCCCCTTTTCTCCCCTTCTTGGTTGGCCAAGGTAGCACGTACTCTGCCGCCAGCGTTGTCAGATGGAAAATTTTGGAGCAATTTTTCAACAAGAACCTTCTGGTATTGCACCATTTTGCTTGTCCTCTCCACCGGAGGAATGAGAGATGAGAAATTCTCTTTGTAGCGGGGGTCCAGAAGGGTGAACACCCAGTAATCCGTGTTGTCTAAAATGCGTATAACGCGTGGGTCACGGGAAAGGCAGCCTAACATAAAGTCAGCCATGTGTGCCAGAGTACCAACAGGCAAGATTTTGCTGTCCTCACCAGGAGGATGACTCTCAATCTCCTCATCCTCTTCCTCCTCTTCTGCCCACCCACGCTGAAGAGATGAAAATAAAGTTCCATGGCTACCCTCTGTAGCGGAGGCAACCGTGTCTTCCTCCTCCTCCTCCGCCTCCTCCAATTGTCGCTGAGAAGACGAAGTGAGGGTGCTCTGGCTATCACCTTGTGTAAGCTCTTCCTCCCCCATTTCCACCTCTTCCACATGCAAAGCGTCGGTTTTAATTGTGAGCAGCGAGCGTTTCAGTAGACACAGAAGTGGGATGGTTACACTGATAATAGCGTTATCGCCGCTCACCATCTGTGTCGATTCCTCAAAATTGCGTAAAACCTCACAGAGGTCTGACATCCATTCCCACTACTCACTTCTGATTAGAGGAAGTTGAACGGAGAGGCGACGACCGTGTAACAGCTGGTACTCCACTACTGCCCTCTGCTGCTCACAAAGCCGGGCCAACATGTGGAAGGTGGAGTTCCAGCGCGTGCTCACGTCACACAGCAGCCGGTGAGCTGGCAATTGTAAGCGCTGCTGCAGCGTCAACAGGCCGGCTGAAGCTGTAGATGACTTACGGAAATGTGCACACACGCGGCGCACCTTCGTCAAGAGATCATGCAAATTGGGGTAGGTTTTTAGAAATCGCTGAACCACTAAATTAAATACATGCGCTAGGCATGGTACGTGTGTGAGCTTGCCGAGCTCCAAAGCCGCCACCAAGTTACGCCCATTATCACACACAACCATGCCTGGTTGCAGGTTGAGTGGCGAGAGCCACTGCTCGGTCTGGTGACTAATCCCCTGCAACAGCTCTGAGGCCGTGTGCTGTTTGTCCCCAAGGCAGATCAGCTTCAGCACGGCCTGTTGACGCTTCCCCACTGCAGTGCTACACTGCTTCCAGCTACCGGCTGATGGGTGAGTGGCGCTGCGCGCAGAGAATTCGGAGGTGGAAACGGAGGAGGAGGAGGAGGAGCCAATAACGTAGGTGCTGGCGGAAACCCTGATGGAGGTAGGGCCCGCAATCCTTGGCGTGGGTAGCACCTGTGCCATCCCAGGGTCTGAGTCGCTCCCAGCCTCCACGACATTCACCCAGTGTGCCGTCAGGGAAATGTAGCGTCCCTGGCCACAAGCACTTGTCCATGTGTCAGTCGTTAAGTGGACCTTCCCAGTAACTGCGTTGGTCAGGGCACGGGTGATGTTAAGGGACACATGGTGGTGTAAGGCGGGGACGGCACACCGGGAAAAGTAGTGGCGGCTGGGGACTGCGTACCGAGGGACAGCTGCTGCCATCAGGCTGCGGAAGGACTCAGTGTCCACAAGCCTAAATGGCAGCATTTCGATGGCCAGTAATTTGGAAAGGTGTGAGGTTAGTGCTATGGCCTGTGGGTGGGTGGCTGGGTATTTTCGCTTGCGCTCAAATGCCTGGGGTAACGACATTTGGACGCTGCGCTGGGACAGGGAAGTGGATGTGGTCGCTGATGGTGCTTCAGATGGTACAGGTGCAGGGCGGGAGGTATGCGGGCCTGCGCCTTCGACAGGCGATTGGCCGGCACCGAAAACAGGGGAAGAGGAGGCAGTGGTGTGGCCTGCAGACACAGATTGGCGATCCGGGCGTTCCTCCCACTTATTACGGTGCTTGGATGCCATGTGTCGGATCATGCTGGTGGTGGTGAGGTTGCTAGTGTTCATGCCTCGGCTCATTCTGGTGTGGCACAGGTTGCAAACTACAATTCTTTTGTCGTCCGCACTTTCCTTAAAAAAACGCCATACCGCGGAACACCTACCCCTTGGCAAGGGAGATTTACGCAAGGGGGTGCTCCGTGGAACATTTGCGGGCCGGTTTGGTGCGGTCCGCCTTCTTTCTTTAGCCATACCACTGCCTCTTCCAGCCTGTTGCGGTGCTGCAGATGGCTCACCCTCAGGACTGCTGTCATCGCTCGGCTTTCCACCTTCCCAGGTGGGGTCAGTGACCTCATCGTCCACCAAGTCCTCCTCCACTTCCTCACTCTGATCATCCTCCTCATTTCTTGATCCCACCACATCCTCAGTCATTGACAACTGTGTATAATCCTCCTCATCAAGGTCTTGAGACAGTAATTGTGGTTGATTTGATGGCAACTGTGTCTCATCATCATCATCCACTTCCTTTGACCTTAAATGCCGTTCCCCTCTGTCATCTTCTTGTGATTGGGTACCCTCTAGAGGTTGTGAATCAGGGCACAAGTTCTCATGTTCCTCTGCAAGCGTGCTTGGAGAGAGGTTCAAATCAAGGATTGGTGATGAGAAGAGCTCCTCACTATATCCCAGTGTGGGATCACTTCTTTGGCCAGACCCTCTATGGTGGGAGGAAGGATGATCAGGGTGAGGATTATGTTGACCAGACTCTTGGCTAGTGAGAGTGGACTTGGTGGAAGACAGGGTGGTGCTTAACCGACTGGAAGCAGTATCAGCTGAAATCCAACCGACCACCTGTTCGCAGTGGTCTGACCTCGAGAGTGATGTCCTGCGACGCCCTGTAAACTGAGACATGAAGCTAGGTATGGTGGATGTCTTTCTTTCTTGTGCTCTGGCACCAGGCACAGTTTCTACGCGTCCTGACCCGCGCCCTGAACTATCAGGATCACGTCCACTTCCCCGTCCCTTTTTACCCGCCTTCTTCATATTAAACGGAATATATGCCGGTAATCTGCGGCTAGGCACACGAAACAGAATGTGACGCTAATCTGCGGCTAGGCACACTAAACAATATGTGACGCTAATCTGCGGCTAGGCACACTAAACAATATGTGACGTTAATCTGCGGCTAGGCACACTAAACAATATGTGACGCTAATCTGCGGCTAGGCACACGAAACAGAATGTGACGCTAATCTGCGGCTAGGCAAACGAAACAGAATGTGACGCTAATCTGCGGCTAGGCACAGTGAATGGAATATGTGACGTTAATTTGTGAATTTGCACACTAAACAGAATGTGACAATAATCTATGGCTAGGCACACGTTTAAAATGGCCCTTTTTGTCGCTGCGTTGTAAAATCATTGGCCCTGTGCACCTAACAGAATATGTCAGCTTGTCACTGCACTGTGAAATATTTGTCCCTGTGCACCTAGTACAATGTCACCTTAGAACATGTCCCCCCCCACAAAAAAATTAAATTCTGCCACCCCCAAAAAAAATTAAATGCTGCCCCCACACACAACAGTCCTAAAAAGGACTTTTGGGTCTTGAAAGAGTTTCAACAATTTTATTCTCCCTACACTGACTTCCTGTGCATCTAGTATTATATGTCACCTTACAAATATCCCCCCCACAAAAAAAAGGAAATTGTGCCCCCCCAAACAAAATATAAATGCTGCCCCCACACACAACAGTCCTAAAAAGGACTTTTGGGTCTTGAAAGAGTTTCAACAATTTTATTCTCCCTACACTGACTTTCCCTGCCTAAGCGCATCTCTCCCTGGCTAAGAATGAGCCGAACTCGCGCGTCGGGTGCTATACAGCACCCGATCACGGGTTCTGGCCAGCCAATCAGTGTAATGCCAGCAGCCAACATGGCTGCTGGCATTACACTGATGTCAGAGCCTCCCCGCACGTTTATTGGCTGCGCAGCAGCTGCGAAACGTGCGGGGAGGAGACCCGAACATGGCGGGCGAGCACATGCGGTACTCGTACGAGTACCGCCATGTGCCGAGCAGAGCGATGCTCGAGCCGAACCGAGCTTCGGCCGAGCATGCTCGCTCATCGCTACTATTTATGTGTGTGACCTTATTTTCATTAAAGTCATTTTAACCTTATCAGTCTGGTCTGAGTGTTCATCAAAAACCGTGACAACCCTCTTCAATAAACTAGTCACTAGTAAGTACCTTTCAAATATCAGTATGTATCAGACGACAGAGCCACGTTACGATATCAGCCCGCCTGATAAGAACATATCACACGACTCGCTTTTCCCCAGTTCCACCAATATCTTTAAAAAAAAAAAAAAGTTCACTACCCTTCTTTTACACAAGCCATCTTAGTAGAGTTCGCCAACCCCCCCCCTTCAGCCTATTCCGCACCCATAGGTCGCCTTCTTCGCCTTCCACCTTCCATACCAAGCCGAGCTGCTCTCACCCCCCATGCCCCAGCCTTTGCTCAATACAAGAACATATTCACTGTCCCTCCCCCGACCACCCTCCTTTTATCAGGCATAGGACAGGCCCCTATGCCTGCTACAGCTAACCAGACTCCTAGCTCCCCCGCCTCTTCTCTAGCATACCATTCCGTATGTCCGGTCATACGAACGGCCCACTGGCTGCTGATGCTGCACAGCTCACTCGCTTGGCCCTCAATCACGGCCAACCTACTTCTCCTCTTCTTCCGCCTACCTTGCACAGGGCTCTATCTCTCCCGCTTACCTCTATCCAGCCGCTTGATCAGTCAACCTGACATGCATCCAGCGGCATCCTTCAGATTTTCGAGTTATATATCATACAGTCATACCCTTCCATCCTCGGTTCTTGCTATCCAACCATTCCATTTATTGGCCACCTGTCACGGTTTGTTATGACTCTCAGACACAGAGTTAAGATAAAACACAACTTTATTGAAAAGTTTAATGGATACCCATGTGGGTAGCATACACATATAACATTTAATGTCAATACATAGTAGCAAGAGTAGTGGTATACGGAATGTAACACGGGCTCTACCGGCCTTGCCAATACCGGGCAAGGCAACCTTAGATGACACAGATGAAAAAGGTTCTACCGGCCTTACCAATATACCAGGCAAGGCAGCCATTAGATTAGTAACGGAGAAAAGAATGCTCTACCGGCCTTGCCAATATACCGGGCAAGGCAGACTGGAGACTGGTACAACGAATAGTAATAGGCTCTACCGGCCCTGCCAATATACCGGGCAAGGCAGCCTGGAGACTGGTACAAGAAATAGTAATAGGCTCTACCGGCCCTGCCAATATACTGGGCAAGGCAGCCTGGAGACTGGTACAACGAATAGTTATAGGCTCTACCGGCCCTGCCAATACCGGGTAAGGCAACATTAGGTTGGTACAATGTGGAATAGGTTCTACCGGCCTTACCAATACCGGGCAAGGCAGCCTGGACTGGAACACAATCTCTACCAGTGCTGAGGAATACGCAGCAAGCAACCGGTTAATACATGGAGCAAACCAGTACCCGCGTACTGGAGGAACAACAAGTCTACCGGTGCTGTCTAGGACTGAACAGCAATTGGTTATGCATGGAGCGAACCAGTATCGGCGTACTGGAGGAGGAAACTCTACTGGTGCAACAAGCAGCCGGTTGAATGGAGCGAACCAGTACCTGCGTACTGGAGGTACCCAACCACCACGGGTGCTGTCAGATGATAATAAGCAGCCGGTTATACATGGAGCAAACCAGTACCCACATAGTGGAGTAACCTAGAACACCACCGGTGCTGTCAGATGATAGTAAGCAGCCGGTTATACATGGAGCGAACCAGTACCCGCATACTGGGGAAACCTAGAACTCTACCGGTGCAACAGCAGCCGGTTGTATGTGGAGTGAACCAGTACCCACGTACTGGAGATACCCAATCACCACCGGTGCTGACAGATGACAACGAGCAGCCGGTTATCCATGGAGCGAACCAGTACCCGCGTACTGGAGTAAGCCTAGAACTCTACCGGTGCAACAGCAGCCGGTTGTGTGTGGAGCGAACCAGTACCCGCGTACTGGAGAGTGGTACACAAGTGAATAAAAATGTTGCCAGGGCGACTGGAGGAGAGGATCCCACTGCAGGTGATCCAGGAGCAGGAACACAGCCGTAGAAGGACAGGAAACAGATCTGCAGGCAGTCAACCGGATCAGGAACGGCAGCAGGAAACAGAAGTAGAGACAGCAACCCCAAACGGATCAGGAATGGATGCTGGAACCAGGGAAGCTGGTGAACAGGAACTCAGGCGATCACTGACGAGCAGGAACAGAGAAATGGCCCAGGAAGCTCAGGAATCCAATGCAAGTGCAGGTAGCATAGAGACAACACGAAAGGGCAACCAAAGGGTGCCCAAGCTCAGTTTAAATAGGCAACACAGGGCGGGCTGAAGGCAGGCAGCCAATGGAGAGCCCCCTACAGGTAACTGACAAGGAAATGCAGCAATCACGGGCACCGTGATACCACCATCAAGCCTAACAGACATAGCTCAGAACAATCACTCACTCATACCAATTTCCTTTTAGTATCCCTGGCTTGGATTACATATACCTTACACTAGGGCCCTAACTTCTCTGCTCATGGAAGGTCTTTCTTCTCCTGCCTGTCCTACCCCTGGTAGCTTTACCCGTTGTGCTATGCCCCTTCCTCCCACCGAGCTGTCTTCTCCTATATACCTTTCTACCCCTCATATACCTTTCATATACCATTCATGCTGCTTATAGGATAGCCTTCGGCATCAGCCAGTAACTCCGCATACTTCAGCAGTTGAGCTCACAGGCTCAATCCAGTTACCACTATGATCCTCCAAGCACCATGCTTTCATTCATTTTCCCATATATTCGGCTCTACCTCCAGTGCACTAGTCACATCCTGGTTCGCTTCAGCCTTGACCATCACTCCGCGTATCTCATCATACACACACATACTAGCACTTCGTTTTCAGCATATATTCTTCGCCACACACCTATCACGGCTCCACACTCCATGCAGCCAAATATTCGCCTCTTTACACAGCTCCGCAAGTCCTTACATTTCTATGCTCCATACCCACCCCCTCTTTTTCCTCGCCATCCCCCGGAGAAGCGTTGCCTTCAGCACCATGGGGACATATCGAGTGGCCAGTGACACATTGTTACGGTTCAGTACACTCAGACATGGTAGATGTTGGTAAAACACAATTTTATTAAAGCACACAAGGAATAATGTAACCCTCACGGGTCCAGCATATAGCAGCAATAACTGACACAGGACAGGTTACAAACAAGTTAACCCACACGGGTCCAGTATGTACTTGCAAACACAATACTGACACAGGTTAGGTAACTTTGATAGATACAGTGTAATAGAGTCCAGTAATGCCAGTGAAGCCACTGACTCAATAGCCCAGATAAACGGAGGCCCAGTGTCGCCTATAGACAGGGGAAGGCAACAGTGACAGGACGGCAGCAGAGATCAGGCAAGGTTCACCTGAACGGAGGGTTGCAATGGTGGACGCCCACCGGAGACTACAATTGAGTGAGACAGAGTTCGTTACAGGAAAGGACGCCCTACTGAGACTATCCACCGCTGTGTGCCTGTGCCACCCCCGAAGGGGTTAATGTGCGTATAAGTCTTAAGATGGAAGGCAACCGGAAGCACCCAACTGTACCTAGAGTGTAAGACCAAACACACAAGATACCGGAGATGTGAACAACACTGGTGTAACAAGCAACGGCACGAGGCACCACCCCTGAAGGGGTTAATGAATGCTATGGTCAGGACTCGGAAGACTACTGGATGCGCCCAACTGAACCCAAAGTGAAAGACCAAGCGATCAATTGAATAGTGTGGAGGAGCACTGACACAGCGAGACTCAAAACCCACGGACTGGACTGCAAGCGGTAACGGAGTACTGTAGCACTGGGATGCACAGTAATGTGAGAGATGTGCAAAGTAAATAGCAGCAGGCACTGCCAGGTCTTCGCCCAGCTGGGCCCGGTGGAAGCAGGAACAGCCAAGCCGATTCCGTACACAGCACAGGAATGTCAGCCAAGCCGGGTCGGTACACGGAGCAGGGTCGTCGGTCTCGCCGGGTCGGTACACAGAGCAGGAACGTCAGCCAGGCCGGGTCAGAACAGGAAGCAGGAACGTCAGCCAATCCGAGTCAGTACACAGAAGCAGGAACAGTAGCAAGCAGCGTAGTCAGGCAGTCTGGGGTCATACACTGGTATCAAACAAACAGAACTAGCGCTAGGCATCAGGTACACCATGAAAGGGCAACCTCTAAGCAACCTCTAAGTGACAGCCCAGGGTATAAAAGGCTGTCACTGGGAGGAGCTGAACAGCGCAGCCAATGAGAAGGCACCAGCAATACAAGCTTGTCAAAATGTCGCATAATCACAGGCGTCGTGATACACGTGTCCATTTGTAGCTTCCCCATCGTGCTGCGCTCTGTCCTGTATCAGCACAACCGGACTCAAACAGTCAACCCAGGCAGCCCACGTGCACAAGTCCACATGCAATTCGAGGAGGTTCTGTGGTTCCAGCAGGACGGAGAGAGAGTAATCCTTAGCTCAGATTTCAGCACCTGTTCCTGTCCTCACCCCTCCAAGGGGCAGCAGACGCTCACGTCCCTCTTACTGCTAGCAGTCACATTCCACAGTTTCCTTGCCTCTTTGCATAGGCCGAGGAACCCCATTTTCCTTGCCCCTTCGCAAGGCCGAAGGACCCCAGTACCTTTGCATTTCCTCTACCTAGAGGTCAAGGTCCCCAGTTACGCCTTTCCTCGCCACAAAATCCAAGGTCCCCCATCCCTCCTTACCTCTCCCTAGATGCCAAGGTCCCCCTGTCCCTCCTTACCTCTTAATAGGCCGGAGGCCCCCCACACACACAGTCCCTCCTTCCTCATAACAGAGGTCAAGTATCTTCACCACTTCATACATCCATATTGAAGTTAGAGGTCCAGAAGCCACAGGACCCTTACGTCTTTTCTGGGCCCTAAGGATCCTAGCCCCCCCGCCTCTTCTCAAGTTCCAGCCATCATTGCCCTCATTCCCATACACATTTAGAAGCTCCTTAACTCTTCACAGAGGCTGTGGGTCCCGCCACCACTTCTCACCTCTTCACAGAGACCGAGGGTCCCCAGCCGCTCCATACTTCTTTGCAGATGCCGAGGGTCTACAGCCACTCCATACCTCTTCGCAGAGGCCGATGGACCCCAGCCACTCCATACCTCTTCACATAGGCTGATGGACCCCACCCGCTCCATACCTCTTCGCAGAGGCCGAGGGACCAAAGCCCTTCCATACCTCTTTGCAGAGGCCGATGGACCCCAGCTGCTCCATACCTCTTTGCAGAGGCCGATGGACCCCAGCCCCTCCATACCTCTTTGCAGAGGCCGATGGACACCAGCCATTCCATACCTCTTCGCAGAGGCAGATGGACCCCTGCCGCTCCATACCTCTTCGCAGAGGCAGATGGACCCCAGCCGCTCCATACCTCTTCGCAGAGGCAGATGGACCCCAGCCGCTCCATACCTCTTCGCAGAGGCCGATGGACCCTAGCTGCTTCATGCCTCTTCACAGAGGCTGATGGACTCCAGCCATTCCAAACCTCTTCTCAGAGGCCGATGGACCCCAACTGCTCCATGCCTCTTTGCAGAGGCTGTTGGACTCCAGACACTCCATACCTGTTCGCAGAGGCCGATGGACCCCAGCCATTCCATACCTCTTTGCAGAGGCCGATGGACCCCAACCGCTCCATACCTCTTCGCAGAGGCAGATGGATCCCAGCTCTTCATATATCTTTGCAGAGGCCGATGGACCCCAGACGCTCCATACCTCTTCGCAGAGGCCAATGGACCCCAGCCCCTCCATACCTCTACGCAGAGGCCGATGGACTCCAGCCCTCCATACCTTTTCGCAGAGGCCGATGGACCGCAATCACTCCATACCTCATCTCAGAGGCCGATGGACCCCAGTCACTCCATACCTCTTCCCAGAGGCCGATGGACCCCAGTCACTCCATACCTCTTTACACGCGCCACATCTCTTCACAGATGCCGACAAACCACAGCCGCTCCATACCTCTTCACAGAGGCTGACGGACCCCAGCCGCTCCATCGCAGGAAGCTGAGGCAACAAATAACTAGGTCCACTAATCCGCACGTCCTTCTACGTCCAGTTATCTTACTCAGATCCGCGCGTAATTAATTTACTCACTATAGAATCTCGGATACCGAAACATTGTCCAAACTTGCAGGTCGGGATTAGTATTCTATTTTCCCTCCTTCTCCATTTACTCCACACATCAGCTATTGAGATGTCATAGCCATTCATCAAGAAGCGGTTCTTGAACCATGGCATCTAGAAGTACTGCACCATCCATTCTGATTCTACCTCCCCTATGTATGTATTATAATATACAATCATCTATGCAGCTGCAGTAAGGGGTCACTGGTTGTCTTATTCATCCGGACACCATAATTTCATCATAAGGTAGATTCCCCTCCCCTTATTCCCAACATTACCAACAAATCATGTGGTTGGTAATGTATCATCTCCAACTTTCATTCCAGGCCACTATAACCATGCCTTCTTCCAATCCGTTTTACAGCAAACCAGCTTACACAAGCACAACATTAATTTCAGTATTTTCATCACCACCCTAACCGCTAAATCATTCATCGCAGACATCATCCATTTTTTCATCATACCGTCATCGATCTTTTCGTTGAGTCCCTGGGACTCGTCATACCCAGGGGAGGCACACTTATTACTAACGTTGCATTACAGTCAGTCAGCTGTAAACCCTGACCACAAGTTTAAGGCTGTATGCCTGTATTTGTGGGAGGGGCTGCAAGCCCTTAAATACGGGCAGCAGGCCTTCCCACTGGAGCTCAATTCGTGTTGAGACCCCCATTTCTCCCTCCTTTCATTTCAATCAGTTATCTAGGTTGGCCGTCTAACAGGCTAATCACATCAGCTCGTCCCTAGGACTCATCATACCCAGGGTAGGCACACATCGCATTACAGTCAGTCAGCTGTAAGCCCTGACCACAAATAATAATAATAATTTAAAAAGCTCCATGGTCCTTAACTGCAGGCCCCATTAATACCTTAAAAATAGACCCTACCATAGATACCATTTTGAAGCTTTGGCCTGTAAAACTCCCTACCAAACATTTTATTTTTTAAAGAGTCAATATAAGCAACCTGGAAGCCACTCACAGCATTCCTTCACTCCCTTCTAATTTGAGCAGGGAGAACTGGGAAGTCCCAGTTTTGTCACTGATGACATCAGCAACAACAATGCAGTTTCCCCAGTCATCCCACTCAGTCTGGAACTTAAGATTAGCTGGCTTGTGATCAACACCAGGAAGACATCAAGAGGGATCTTGATGCCTCCCCAATGAGGGTCTGAAATATAAAAATTGAGTCATGTGCATTGTTTTTGCAATGCCTTGGAAACCCTTCTGGCACTCACACATACACTGTGCATCCCCAGCCTTGTTCTATTTTCCATTGTAGTTAAAGAACCACAGATACACTGTCTGACATCTCAGCCTTGTTTCACTGCCCACTGATAGCCAAAGAACTATACATACACTGCCTGATTCCACAACTGTGTTCAACTTTCCCACTGGAAGCCACAAAACCACATATACTGTCTGATTCTGCTGGCTTGTTCCAGAGAACCATGCATTTACTGTCTGCTTCCCTAGACATCCCATTGGTAGCCACAAAACTACACATACATTGTTTGATACCCTAGTCTTAATCCACTGTCCCCGTGGTAGCCACTCATACACTGTCTGATACATCAGCCTTGTTCCAGTGTCCACTTTCTACCAGCCATGGGGGTTAAAGCTTTTTTTTTCCTTTCTTGTTATAGGCCAAAGGTATTTTATGTGCCACAAAAAAGTGGATGGGAGTGGGGGGAGGGGCCATGTGAGGAATGGGTGGGGTGGCTATGGATGGAGCTAATGCCTTCTAGAATTCCTTAGCCTATGGGTGCCTAGGATGTAAATCCGGCCCTGAGCCCTTGAGCGGAATGTGACTGCAAATTTGGACACAGAAAATATTTGCTGTATGGCAAATAGCTGCTCAACAGATTGTTTTTCTGATGGAATGGAATCTAGGGCTAAGTTGTTAGCAAACCTACAAAGAATTGTTTTTTTAGTAAATATAATGTGAAAAATTGTGATAAACTACTCCCAGAGATCCATATCCCCGACTACCTGCAGTTCTGGTTCTCATTTGAGTATGCCTCCATGACCTGGCAGCCTCTATTTGTCAGCTGTTCCCTGCGTTCCAGATTACTGGTTCAGCCTTCGTTAATCAATATCTGCTCTCTCTCACACCACAGAAATATTAGGTCTCCTTCTGCCTCCCACAGTTTCCTATCTGTGACAGCATGCTCCATTTCTCTGAAGCCTGACTATAAATGTTCACTAGCTTCTGTCCTTTGTACCACTCAAGTAAGTGACATATAATAACTTGTGTTTATCTCCTTATGTCACAACTGGACTGGCCATCCTTGTACAGTGGTCCCAGTGGTGTACAGGCACAAACTCTAAGTCTAATGCTGGCATGACTCCCTGTATCCCCATAGTCCCAGGCAACTGAGATTAGCCTATCATCAGTGTCCTGCTATACCTGCCCCTGATTGGTCTTGTTTGGAAGCTATTTATTGCTGCTTTCCTGATCACTCAGAGCTTAGTTGATGTGACCTAGTGTGCTGAACACAGCCCTATGTTTATTTGCTTGATCTGACTGCTGACTTTGGCTTTACTGACTTTAATTTCTGATCTTGTGGACAACATTTCAACACTTGGCTTTGCACTCTGACTATGCATCTCTGCTTCTGGCCTCTGACCTCTGCTTAGGATGTAACTAGTGAGTCTGTGCTGCATTCCCTTCCTACTTAATCTCCTGCCGCCCTGGAGCCCATGAAAAACAGACTAGCACACTCAACCCTTATATTGAAGGAGAGGGCCTAGAGACATAATCCTAACACCTGCTTTTTCTGCGTCAAAACCTGTCCAGTCCAAACTCAACAAGGTACACTTAAACATCCTCTGAAACTATAACCAGTCTTTACTGAAAGTGTTCTTCCTTTGTCTTTGAAGCTGGAACATAGAGAGATGTAGGTTTGAGCTCTTATTGAGCCTGAAGCCACCATCTATCTACATTTTGATAATTCTTTCCAACTACATAAGCTTTTTATGGGTCTCTAATGAGCTTGTTAACATCATGATAAATAAACATAAATAAATGCTTCAGTTAGATGTAAAAAACAATTCTTTGTTCCCTCTCATCCTGGTACTACCATTGCAATGTATACATAATCCTAATGTTAACTGGGTATCCAGCCAAGACTCATTCAGCTCTATTTTCTGTTGACAACATACCTCTCATAGACAAGTTGTTTCTGGGCTTTGTCAATTTTTACAGAAGGTTTGTCCAAAATGTTTCCAAAATTGTCTTTCCGCTAATATTCTTGGCCAGTCTCACTTTGCATGTAATGAGGCTATACAAAAGGTTTCCTTATAACCTGAGATGTTTTACTGACATTCCTATTTTTAGACACTCTGATGCTCTGTGCTCATGTTCTCTGGAGATGGATGCTTCAGAGACCTCTGCAGCAGCAGCTTTCTCCCAGCATAGTGGGCCTAAGAACCATCTACATCTAGTGATCTTCTTCACCCATAAACTAACTCCACAGAAAGGAACATCAATATCAGTAACCAAAAGCTGCTGAGTCCTGACAATTACATTTTCCTTAGAGGAATAAAATATATATTAAGTACATTTATTTACACAGCTGGATGCAAGTGAACAGGAAAACAGTTTATTAAAATTATTTATGAATTAAATAATAGATTATCCTTCAAAACAAAAAAAACATAAACATATAGCAATTAATAAATAATAATGTTCCCACAAGTGAAGTTCCTATTGATTAGATAACAGTCAAGTATAAATGTAATCTGTCAGACTAATCAAATGAACTGATATAGCTCAAAAATTCACCATTAATTTGAGTATACATTGCAAAAATAAATAGATGAATGGAAAGGAAATGCAATTTCTACCACAGTGATGAATGCAATCAATGTCAGAATTTAGTCCTATGATAACAAATGGTACAAGAAATAGAATCTACCTTCAGGAAGAGTTTAGTACCAAAGACATTTCTGAAACAGGGGAAGAATGTATCTCTTTGTGCAATTCCCTTGACCATCCTACTAAGAGATGCTCAGAAAGAAAAGGACACAGTTTGAGGTCTCCTCCGGTCAGTTCAGCTTGCTCCCCATTTCCAGCCTCTTCCTGTCCAGTGACTAAGCCTTTGCCAGAGCATATGGAATTAGGAAGAATCTCTCATCTCACAACAACTGAGAGATCAAATACCTCTTCAGAGTCTCTGCTTGTACTGAAGTGCAGAGTAATAAGCCATCAAGTTTGGCTATGTCCTTCCAAAGCTGGGAAACTTCTAGCCTTTGTGAAGTCATAGGGAGCTCCTCTAAGTAAACCATCCATCCCTGCTCCTTCAAAGAACTGATAATTCCCACCCATAACTCGCTCTTAGGGAGTCCATTCAGTCCTGGAAACTCTGTTACACTAGATGCTTTAGTATACTCTGGATTTGCAAAATTATTGATGGATGAGTCCTTTGTCACTCACCACAAGAAAGCCTTGCAACCTAAGAACCCTCCACCTAGAGTCATCTATGTGGATAGGAGACCCCTAGGTTGTGGATTTGTTATCCAATGTACCCTGTCACTTCAAACAATTATTAGGGACCTGCATCAAGTACGGAACTTGTATTGTCTCCTCAAACATCTATGATTCTTGACTACTCTTGGTTATCCCTACACAACCTCGTCATTGGAATGCCGGAAGAGTTCTGTCCTGGGGAAATTATTGTTCCAATCGATGCAATGCTCACCTAATGACTTGAACATCTGGGACAAGTGTCAAAATTCCACAGTTGCTGGGAGTCAAGAACCCTAAAACAGATACTTTATGAAGTGTCCTTGGCTTTAGGGTCCCTTGAATAACCCTTAATTTCCTGTTTTTAGGTTTAAGGGTTTGCTTAAACCAGTCCCTTCTGGAGTTACTGCTGTAAATGCTTGGACCACTTTCCTTGCAGGCCTATAGCAGTGCATCAGAGCTTCTCCCATTGCTTCTCAGACTCCACTCCCCACCATCTTCATTTTCTCCTATAGACAGGGTCATACTTTCTAAGAAGAACATTGTTACATCAGTCCTCTGTTAATTTTGGACCACCTGTGTCTGTGGAAGGCCACGAAGAGTGTATGATCGACAAGACCTGGAATTTCCATTTCGGCAGGCAGACTCATCAGGACCTCATTATTCTGAAGGGATATTGTCCAGACTAGTGGATTCTGGTTTGAGATATACATGCTTCTTCCCAGATGAGAAAGTTTCACTTAAAGTTTCCCTTTAAGCCTTGTCTTGGGCCCCTTGGAGGATGTTCATGTAAGAACCCACTCGCATAGATCCATATCGCCACCATTTCCTAATAATCTCAGTTTTTCTATGCCTCAATTTTAGCCCCAGGTCAGTGAATAATAGTCCTCTGCTGCACTTCTTGTTCATTTTTTCAACATGAAAGCAATAATGTCAGCAGATAATAACTATATTTTCCAAACTTTAGTGTATTTTATTCTCCCGAGTCTTGAATGCTGAAATTATTACCATTCAGATATCAGAATGAGCTTAAATTAATACCATAAAATTGTTCCATCAAGTTTCGAGTTTTATTATCTCTCTAATTGCTTGTGTGAAAACCACAAATATGTAACAACAAGCTTACATTTTTGTTTATATTTACTCATATTATTATGACAATCAAGACATTAAAAATCTTTTAAAAAATAAATTACTTTATTAAATATGTTAAGCATATATTTTGGGTTTGCAATGAACCCAACTACATTATTAGAAAAAAAAATCATAATATCAAATAATCTTCCTCTCTGGGTTTGTTAAGATGAAAAAGCAGATGATTTGCATATTTCTGCTTTAAAAGAATAACATAAAACTATAGATCATCAGTCTTAATACTTTTCATTGTTACATGTTCCTGCTTAATTTTTGTTTTATAATATATTTTTCCTTCACTTGAAGGATATAACTACCTCACCTCGCCAAATTTGCATGTGGTTTGGCTAAAAATATATACATGCAATGATAAGCTTTTAACAGATGTCATGTTACCCAGCTTTTAACACAGGATAAAGTTACCTAGTTTGTGAAACTATCTGTGAATATATGTTGGTCAAACATGAGGTGATAGACGTATAAATAATGATAGTGGTAATTAATTCCATTACATACATTCAGAGAACAAAATTACTCTCTGAATGTTCTCCTCTCTTTAGAATCAGAGCAAAAAGGATTGTTTGGATATCATGAATATAATATTACAAGGTTCCACACATACCAATTATCACAAATAAAAACATGTTTTTTATCTATTACTATTCTTTTCTGCTTTCAAATGAGAGCCTTGGAATAATTCACTTTTTGTTTCCAATAACTGATTAAACGTTTAAAAACTGAGATACAGTATTTAAAACTATGGGCGGAATGTAAGAAACGTGTGCAATCGATATTTATAGCGTACTTTGATGGCAAAATGATTAGCACATAAATGTTAATGAATTGTATGTTTTTTCTCAGTTAGTGAACGTTTGCTATTTTTTTAGCGAATGCACTTCAAAAAGTGGGCATGGCTAAAATGTCCGCCATTTTGTGAGAGGATTAGCAATTGCGCATAATTTAGCAAAGTAATTAGCACACATTTTCATACTTCTGGCTAACTTTGCCATTAATTTAGGAGCATTCCCTAAGTTTGCTGTTAATTTAGAAGCATGTGCTATTCAGTATCAAAGCATCAAAACATGAGCATTTGCAAATAGCACATAAATTTATGCAGAAAAAGAAGAATGGGAGAAGGACAACGGGGCGCCCCCTATGTGTATCAGCAGATCAATTAATAACAACCTTCACCGAAAAACACCCTTGTGGACACACACTCACACTGAGTAATGTGTTGGATAAGACATATATCTGATCCAACTTATAAGACTTCTGGAGTATTCTCACTGCCCCCAGCAACAGTATCTGGTCACGGCCGCTCTCAACCCAAGTTGACTCGCTCTCCCAAGCGGTATGAACATACAAAAGACAAAACAGAAGGAGCGCCAATGGTGCAATAAAGTTGATAAATAATCAGGAATATTTTAAATAAAATCGAATGTACTCACATTTAATATATGCCAGTAATTTGATACCAAAAATACCGGCTTCAAAGGCTTATGAAGACTATAACCCCGTCTCCATTCGGGTATACGCTGAATTCAGCTGGATATTGACAGGCGGAGGCTCAAAAATCCATAAATAAAATATTTAATAATACATATATCTAAAAGATACACAGGTAAATAGTACAAATGTACACTTAAAAATGCTACGCGTTTCGCGGATCAAAACCGCTTTATCACAGCAACAAAATAACAACCTGTTGTAACATTAAAAATGAACTAACAGAACAAAGAGCCGTTAAGTCCCCCGGCTATCAGAGTGTGACCGAAGATTTTCTCACTGTTCGGTCCGCTATGATGCGTGGGGATCGGGCGGATTTTTAGAAATTATATGAGTGTATGTTTGTTTTTTTCATTGTTTTTGTATGAGATATTATATGTTTCTGTTGTATAGTCCAGTTAGTTTTTTGTATACTGGTTTGATTGATTGGGTCTTTTTACTCCGATCGGAGTGGCTGATAGCCCTATTTCCATACACTGGTTTGTTTACCAGTTCGTAGGGTGTTGTCATTATGACAGCCGTTTTTTTCTATCCGTTATTTTGTTTGATTAGTAATTGGGCGTTGAGCCAGACTCCGTGGTGAGTGACGCCCCAATCAACCTATTACAAGTCTGATACTAAGGCTTAAAAGTTTCAGCTGTTTGGCGGCGGCTCTTTGTTCTGTTAGTTCATTTTTAATGTTACAACAGGTTGTTATTTTGTTGCTGTGATAAAGCAGTTTTGATCCGCGAAACGCGTAGCATTTTTAAGTGTACATTTGTACTATTTACCTGTGTATCTTTTAGATATATGTATTATTAAATATTTTATTTATGGATTTTTGAGCCTCCGCCTGTCAATATCCAGCTGAATTCAGCGTATACCCGAATGGAGACGGGGTTATAGTCTTCATAAGCCTTTGAAGCCGGTATTTTTGGTATCAAATTACTGGCATATATTAAATGTGAGTACATTCGATTTTATTTAAAATATTCCTGATGATTTATCAACTTTATTGCACCATTGGCGCTCCTTCTGTTTTGTCTTTTGTACATAAATTTATGGCTTTTATAAAAGTTGCGAATGCTCCACTTTCTTGCATTTCACCCTTAATTAGCAAATAATACATATAGTATGGAGAAGTTAGCATTAATGTTTTAACCTCTTAAAGCTCAATGACGTGGCAGGGCCATCACGGCTGTCTAGGCATTAAGGACCGGTGAAGGTCCTGGAACATCACGGAAGTTTGTGATCAAAGCGCGGCTGCACACCATGCTGTGATCACAGCTGACTTCTGTGCAAAAAAAAAAGTGCCCTGGTCCTCCAGAGCTTCACACCCCCGGACTGCGCAGTCCTTAAGGGGTTAAGTAAATTATATTGATCTTTATATATTTTAATTGTTAGTTCTGAGCCCAATCTGCCTTGTCACATGTCAGTGATCTTTGGTATCATAGACACTCAATAAAAAGAGAGGTGCAATGTGAAGAATAGCTTCAAAGTTTCACAGAAATCTCAGAATGTTACATTATGCGCTTTCATCTAACAAGATGTAAGCCTCACCTTCTGTCCATTTGTTTTGGTCTGTATGTGTATGTCACATTGTTTGTTTGTCCCTTCCCTTTTGTACAGTAGAATAATAATATTAATATGTGACTACTTCACTTTATTTACTTTATTATTTTCAGATATTAAAACCCTATTTCACCGAAAAATAACATTTAACAAGTGCCCTGAACCCTTTTACGGATAGATTGCGAGTACAGCTCTCTACCTGCAGTCTATCACTCTTCCTGGGCTCACCTCCCTCTAGCCAGCCTCCTCCAATGACAGAGGCTTCTGTCTGTAAGCTGGAGCACTCTTATTGGCAGAGATCGATATCTAGTCAGTGATAGACTGCAGTCTATCCAGAAGTAGGGTGCAGGGCACTAGGTAAACGTTATTTTTCAGCAAAATAGAGATTTAAAATCTGAAAATAATAAAGACATTGTGATATCCGCTATATAAGCTATCATTTAAGCCAAACTTGTACAGGGGTGATAGATCCCCTTTAATAAAAAGTTTTTTAAAAAAAATATAAATTTAAATGTATGGTATGTGGAGAAATGTGGAGTGGAGTTGGTGTGATCCATAATTGTTCCAGTTAATATTATTAACCCCTTCAGTGCCAGAGGCTCGGGCCATTTCCTGAACCCTGCAGGCCAGACACTTTTTCAACATTTTTGCTATCCTTCCGTTTAGGCTTGATTTCCTCTGGGGATTTTTAGTTACATATGGAAAACTATATATTGTTTTTTTCAGAACGAATTGAGCTTTCTTGTGATACCTTACATGAAGAGAATTCTACATCGTGCAAAAAGCTATGATGTCATAATGACAAAAAAAAGTGAAAATTTACTAATTTTGCTAAAATCACATACTATGTATCAAAAACATTTACCTTGATTGAAAAAGTTTCAATTATTTGAAAAAGCCTCGAGTCCCCTGAGTAAAAAAATACCAAATTTGTATAGTTTTACCTACGTCCATGGCTAGCGTAGAGCCCTAATCACCAGCAGCGCAAAATGACATTTTCAACTTCATAAACTAATATGCGCATTCTAGGGTTTTTGTGGTAAAACTACCCTAAAACAGTGGAATAACTATATAAAACTATATATTTCGGAAAAGTAGACAACCTGCCGCATCTAATGAGGGGTAACTTGCCTTCTTACCCCAAGCCTGGTGTGCACAAATGCCTCCAGAAGATGGCGCTAATGAAAAAAAAGGCATTTTCTTACATTTCTGCCCCTTCAAATGTACTGAAATTTGTGAAAACCATGGCATTTCCAACTGTATTCATTAGCTAGTGCTCTTAGGAGAAAAATGACACCCCATTGGTATGAGTTTAACTACCTCAGGGGGCGTTAGAAGTGCAAAACGACACCTACTACAACCTCAAATTTTTCTAACATTTTCTCAAACATTACTTGTCTGTACACAAATGGTTATAACAACTACAGAAGTGAAGAAAGGGTACACAAACCATACCATTTTGAAAAGAAGACACCCTGCCACATCTAATGATGGGTGACTTGCCTTGTTACCTCAAGCCTGGAGTGCACAAATGCCTCCAGAAGGTGGCGCTAATGGAAAAAAAAGCATTTTCTTACATTTCTGCCCCTTCAAATGTACTGAAATTTGTGAAAACCATGGAATTTCCAACTGTATTCATTAGCTAGCGCTCTTAGGAGAAAAATGACACCCCATTGGTATGAGTTCAACTACCTCAGGGGGCGCTAGAAGTGCAAAATGACACCTACTACAACCTCAAATGTTTCTAACATTTTCTCAAACATTACTTGTCTGTTCCCAAATGGTTATAACAACTACAGAAGTGAAGAAAGGGTACACAAACCATACCATTTTGAAAAGAAGACACCCTGCCGCATCTAATGATGGGTGACTTGCCTTGTTACCCCAAGCCTGGAGTGCACAAATGCCTCCAGAAGGTGGCACTAATGGAAAAAAAAGGCATTTTCTTACATTTCTGCCCCTTCAAATGTACTGAAATTTGTGCAAACCATGGCATTCCCAACTGTATTCATTAGCTAGTGCTCTTAGGAGAAAAATGACACCCCATTGGTATGAGTTTAACTACCTCAGGGGGCGCTAGAAGTGCAAAACGACACCTACTACAACCTCAAATTTTTCTAACATTTTCTCAAATATTACTTGTCTGTACACAAATGGTTATAATAACTACAGAAGTAAAGAAAGGGTACACAAACCATACCATTTTGAAAAGAAGACACCCTGACGCATCTATTGATGGGTGACTTGCTTTGTTACCCCAAGCCTGGAGTGCACAAATGCCTCCAGAAGGTGGCGCTAATGGAAAAAAAAGGCATTTTCTTACATTTCTGCCCCTTCAAATGTACTGAAATTTGTGCAAACCATGGCATTTCCAACTGTATTCATTAGCTAGCGCTCTTAGGAGAAAAATGACACCCCATTGGTATGAGTTCAACTACCTCAGGGGGCGCTAGAAGTGCAAAACGACACCTACTACAACCTGAAATGTTTCTAACATTTTCTCAAACATTACTTGTCTGTACCCAAATGGTTATAACAACTACAGAAGTGAAGAAAGGGTACACAAACCATACCATTTTGAAAAGAAGACACCCTGCCACATCTAATGATGGGTGACTTGCCTTGTTACCCCAAGCCTGGAGTGCACAAATGCCTCCAGAAGGTGGCGCTAATGAAAAAAAAAGGCATTTTCTTACATTTCTGCCCCTTCAAATGTACTGAAATTTGTGCAAACCATGGCATTCCCAACTGTATTCATTAGCTAGTGCTCTTAGGAGAAAAATGACACCCCATTGGTATGAGTTTAACTACCTCAGGGGGCGCTAGAAGTGCAAAACGACACCTACTACAACCTCAAATTTTTCTAACATTTTCTCAAATATTACTTGTCTGTACACAAATGGTTATAATAACTACAGAAGTAAAGAAAGGGTACACAAACCATACCATTTTGAAAAGAAGACACCCTGACGCATCTATTGATGGGTGGCTTGCTTTGTTACCCCAAGCCTGGAGTGCACAAATGCCTCCAGAAGGTGGCGCTAATGGAAAAAAAAGGCATTTTCTTACATTTCTGCCCCTTGAAATGTACTGAAATTTGTGCAAACAATGGCATTTCCAACTGTATTCATTAGCTAGCGCTCTTAGGAGAAAAATGACACCCCATTGGTATGAGTTCAACTACCTCAGGGGGCGCTAGAAGTGCAAAACGACACCTACTACAACCTGAAATGTTTCTAACATTTTCTCAAACATTACTTGTCTGTACCCAAATGGTTATAACAACTACAGAAGTGAAGAAAGGGTACACAAACCATACCATTTTGAAAAGAAGACACCCTGCCACATCTAATGATGGGTGACTTGCCTTGTTACCTCAAGCCTGGAGTGCACAAATGCCTCCAGAAGGTGGCGCTAATGGAAAAAAAAGCATTTTCTTACATTTCTGCCCCTTCAAATGTACTGAAATTTGTGAAAACCATGGAATTTCCAACTGTATTCATTAGCTAGCGCTCTTAGGAGAAAAATGACACCCCATTGGTATGAGTTCAACTACCTCAGGGGGCGCTAGAAGTGCAAAATGACACCTACTACAACCTCAAATGTTTCTAACATTTTCTCAAACATTACTTGTCTGTTCCCAAATGGTTATAACAACTACAGAAGTGAAGAAAGGGTACACAAACCATACCATTTTGAAAAGAAGACACCCTGCCGCATCTAATGATGGGTGACTTGCCTTGTTACCCCAAGCCTGGAGTGCACAAATGCCTCCAGAAGGTGGCGCTAATGGAAAAAAAAGGCATTTTCTTACATTTCTGCCCCTTCAAATGTACTGAAATTTGTGCAAACCATGGCATTCCCAACTGTATTCATTAGCTAGTGCTCTTAGGAGAAAAATGACACCCCATTGGTATGAGTTTAACTACCTCAGGGGGCGCTAGAAGTGCAAAACGACACCTACTACAACCTCAAATTTTTCTAACATTTTCTCAAATATTACTTGTCTGTACACAAATGGTTATAATAACTACAGAAGTAAAGAAAGGGTACACAAACCATACCATTTTGAAAAGAAGACACCCTGACGCATCTATTGATGGGTGACTTGCTTTGTTACCCCAAGCCTGGAGTGCACAAATGCCTCCAGAAGGTGGCGCTAATGGAAAAAAAAGGCATTTTCTTACATTTCTGCCCCTTCAAATGTACTGAAATTTGTGCAAACCATGGCATTTCCAACTGTATTCATTAGCTAGCGCTCTTAGGAGAAAAATGACACCCCATTGGTATGAGTTCAACTACCTCAGGGGGCGCTAGAAGTGCAAAACGACACCTACTACAACCTGAAATGTTTCTAACATTTTCTCAAACATTACTTGTCTGTACCCAAATGGTTATAACAACTACAGAAGTGAAGAAAGGGTACACAAACCATACCATTTTGAAAAGAAGACACCCTGCCGCATCTAATGATGGGTGACTTGCCTTGTTACCCCAAGCCTGGAGTGCACAAATGCCTCCAGAAGGTGGCGCTAATGAAAAAAAAAGGCATTTTCTTACATTTCTGCCCCTTCAAATGTACTGAAATTTGTGCAAACCATGGCATTCCCAACTGTATTCATTAGCTAGTGCTCTTAGGAGAAAAATGACACCCCATTGGTATGAGTTTAACTACCTCAGGGGGCGCTAGAAGTGCAAAACGACACCTACTACAACCTCAAATTTTTCTAACATTTTCTCAAATATTACTTGTCTGTACACAAATGGTTATAATAACTACAGAAGTAAAGAAAGGGTACACAAACCATACCATTTTGAAAAGAAGACACCCTGACGCATCTATTGATGGGTGGCTTGCTTTGTTACCCCAAGCCTGGAGTGCACAAATGCCTCCAGAAGGTGGCGCTAATGGAAAAAAAAGGCATTTTCTTACATTTCTGCCCCTTGAAATGTACTGAAATTTGTGCAAACAATGGCATTTCCAACTGTATTCATTAGCTAGCGCTCTTAGGAGAAAAATGACACCCCATTGGTATGAGTTCAACTACCTCAGGGGGCGCTAGAAGTGCAAAACGACACCTACTACAACCTGAAATGTTTCTAACATTTTCTCAAACATTACTTGTCTGTACCCAAATGGTTATAACAACTACAGAAGTGAAGAAAGGGTACACAAACCATACCATTTTGAAAAGAAGACACCCTGCCGCATCTAATGATGGGTTACTTGCCTTGTTACCCCAAGCCTGGAGTGCACAAATGCCTCCAGAAGGTGGCGCTAATGGAAAAAAAAGGCATTTTCTTACATTTCTGCCCCTTCAAATGTACTGAAATTTGTGAAAACCATGGCATTTCCAACTGTATTCATTAGCTAGTGCTCTTAGGAGAAAAATGACACCCCACTGGAATGAGTCGACCTACCTTAGGGGTGCCAGAAGCACATCACTACACCTACCTGTTTGCTTCTTCGAAAATGGCGGCTTGTACTAAAATGTCCATAACTGTTAGAGACATGAAGGAAAGGTATAAAAGGTATACCATTTTGGAAAGTAGACATTCTCCCGCATCACCATAATAGATATGCAGAAAAGGTAGAGAAACAATGCCATTTTGAAAAGAAAACATCCTTCCGCATCTAATGAGGGGTCACGTGCCTTCTTACCCAAAGGCTGGTATGCACAAATGCTTCCAGGAGGTGGCGCTAGTGAAAAAAAAGGCATGTTCTTACATTTCTGCCCCTTCAGATGTATGGAACTTTGTAAAAACCATGGAATTTTCAACTGCATTCATTAGCTAGTGCTCTTAGGAGTCAAACGACACCCCATTGATATGAGTTGACCTACCTTAGGGGGTGCTAGAAGTAGAAAACTACACCTACTACAACCTCTGATGTTTCTAACATTTTCTCAAATGTGACTTGCCTGTACAAAAATGGCTATAACACATTCAGAATTGAAGAAAAGGTAGATAAACCATACCATTTTGGAAAGAAAACAACCTGCCGCATCTAATGAGGGGTCACTTGCCTTCTTACCCCAATACTGGTGTGCATAAATGTTTCCAGAAGGAGGCGATATAGGAAAAAAATTGCATTTTTTTACATTTCTGCCCCTTCAAATGTATGGAGCGCTGTGAAAACCATAGAATTTTCAACTGCATTTGTTTGCTAGTGCTCTTAGGAGTCAAATGACACCCCATTGGTATGAGTTGAACTACCTTAGGGGGTGCTAGAAGTAGAAAACTACACCTACTACAACCTCTGATGTTTCTAACATTTTCTCAAACCTGACTTGCCTGTACGAAAATGACTATAACACCTTCAGAATTGAAGAAAAGGTAGATAAACCATACCATTTTGGAAAGAAGACAACCTGCCGCATCTAATGAGGGGTCACTTGCCTTTTTACCCCTAAGTTAGTTGGCACAACTATTTCCAGAATGTGGTGCTACAGGAAAAAATAAAATTTTGTTTTACACATCAGTCACTTCAAAGATACTAAAATGGTTCAATGGCGTGGGATTTCCTAGGAGGACTTCTTGCCAGCCTAAGAAAAATGGTACCCCACTGCTGTGGGTTGACATACCAATTTACGCTACAGGAGCGTAGCTACCAGTGAAACAGAAATGGTAAAGCAAACAGTGTATGTGTGATTTTATGGCTAACAGATGAAAGAAGCTAGGGCGTCAGCCGGTGTACGTGCGGACCTGTGACTACAAGTGTAACAAAGTATGTGGGAGGGTGAGGGATTAGGCAGTGTGTGTGGGTATGAGCAGAGGAGCAAGGATGGTGGGGCAGTGTTTGCTAGTGTGTATGGGAGATCTGTGACTACCAGTGTTGATAAAAAGTCCTGTGTGTGCCACAGGAAGGGGGTCGGCATTGAACTCCCCTCCTAGTGGCACACACAGGGTTAATTTGTGTTTTAATTTTTTTTTTTTATTATATACCTCATTGAGGGGCATAAGGACCCCCTGATCCCTCCCCAATGAGGTCTTAGTAAAAAAATATATATATATGTCCACAAACAGGGGACCCGGAGAGTGCCACAGGGGTCTCCAGCGCATTGCAAAGCAATGCATTGGATCCTTGTGGCACTCAGAGGGTTAATTTTTTTTTTTTATCATTACTTGGTAAACAGAGCTTGTTGGGGGGCCATCAGGACCAATCATGATGGCCCCCCAACAATCTCTGATAACGAAGTAATGATAAATGCCCTGTGTGTGCGCCGCAGAAGGGGGGCTGCATTGGCCCCCCTTGAGGCACACACAGGGTTAATTTTTTTTCTTTACATTTTTTTTTTATTATGGACCTCATTGGTGGGTATCAGGACCCCTTTGATTCCCCCCAATGAGGTCTTAAAAAAAAAAAAAAAAAGGAATCAAAATAAATGTCCCTGTGAGTGCCAAAGGGGTCTCCAGCGCATTGCAAAGCAATGCATTGGACCCTTCTGGCACTCAGAGGGTTAATTTTTTTTTTTTATCATTACTTGGTAATCAGAGCTTGTTGGGGGGCCATCAGGACCAATCATGAAGGCCCCCCAACAATCTCTGATAACGAAGTAATGATAAATGCACTGTGTGTGCGCCACAGAAGGGGGGCTGCATTGGCCCCCTTGTGGCACACACAGGGTTAATTTTTTTTTATTTACTTTTTTTTTATTATGGACCTCATTGGTGGGTATCAGGACCCCTCTGATTCCCCCCAATGAGGTCTTAAAAAAAAAAAAAAAAAGGAATCAAAATAAATGTCCCTGTGAGTGCCAAAGGGGTTTCCAGCGCATTGCAAAGCAATGCATTGGACCCTTCTGGCACTCAGAGGGTTAATTTTTTTTTTTATTATTACTTTGTAATCAGAGCTTGTTGGGGGGCCATCAGGACCAATCCTGATGGCCCCCCAACAATCTCTAGTAACAAAGTAATGATAGAAGCCCTGTGTGTGCCACAGGAGGGGGGGGGGTGCATTTGACCCCCCTGTGGCACACACAGGGTTAAATTTTTTTTATTTTTTTTTTTTATAATAGACCTCATTGAGGGGCATCAGGATCCCCCCTGATCCCCCCAATGAGGTCTTTAAAAAAAAAACAAAAAAAACCCAAAGAAAAGACCCTGTGAGTGCTACAAGGGTCTCCAGCACATTGCAAAGCAATGTGCTGGGGACCACTGCGGCACTCACAGGGTTAATTTTGGGGGGGGGTTTATTTTATTTTTTTTTTTTATATATTCAGACCTCGTGGGGGACATCAGGACCCCTCCTGGTGTCCCCCAAGTAATTGATCTCCCAGCCGATAGGCTGGGAGACCAATTTGGCGACTGCAGGAGAGCAGAAGCTCTCCTGCCTTTCACTCCTACCACCGGTAGGAGTGAATCGCTTAAGGGAAACTTCCCTAACGTCATCGGTGATCATGTCACCGATGACGTTAGGAGGTTTCCCCCGGTCCCGCCCACTCCTACCCGGAAGTTCGGGTAGGAGAGACGGAAGAGGAGAAGCTGCGCTTCTGTTGCGCTTCTCCTCTTCTTTTATTGATCTCCCAGCGCGATCGGCTGGGAGATCAATAACAGGGGGGACATGAGGAGTGATCCTCATGTCCCCCCACGATTGCCCACCTTTTTTTTTTTTTAAAATGCGGCCACTGCATGCCGGTTATACCGGCTCATGCAGTGACCGCATTTTAGTGGGTACATTGTACGAGCTTGGCACAGCGGGTACAGCTGTCCAAACTCGTACAATGTACCCACTTGGCACTCAAAGGGTTAAATCAGCCTCTTGGAGTACCAAAGAGGTGACTAGCACAGTCACAAGCAAAGAGCCAAAGTTGGCTTCCTTGGTCTATTCCTGGGCTATTTCACCCCTTAATGACCACCCAATCCGGGGGTGGGAGGCCCTAGAGGGCCACAATACTTTTTTAGAGCAATGCATTCTGGAATCACAGCGCAACATGCAGCAGCTCTGCAATCTCAGAATTCCATGACATGTCAGGACCTTCGCCAGTCCTTAACACCTGAAAAGCCTTGATGGTCTTGCCACCTCCACTGATAACGGTCCTGGCACATCATAGGTTGTTAACAAGTTAAAGACCTTCTCAGGCCCCAACAGAGTAACCATAAAAGGAGGCCCCCTAAATAGGAATGATTTATCACTAAATTATCAAGAGCACCTCTGTGATCTGTGAGGAAGAATTACTGACACCCCAGAGGTGTCGGTTATTGTTTCCTGCAGAGGACAACGGTGGTGGTGGTGGGAGGGGATATCTATTAAACAATCACAGCTAATTTGAGTTGCAATTCAAAACAAAAGAGAGGCATTTCTATAGCAAATCAAATACACCATAAAGGAGAAATAAAATGTTCTATTAATTTAAATGGGGCTTGGATGCTAGAAAGTCTCCATTGTAATGCATATATTTCCCATAAGTGCAGTTGGTTTCCCCCGGAATTCCTCCACTTTCTTTTGAACATTCGACTTCTAGTGCAACACCAGTGGACTATGCACAGTCAGCCAAAATCATGAGAATACCTGGAAATATGGCGTAGTTCTCAGTGTCAGTCAATCCCATTATGTTTGCACTAATGATGTTTTACAAGACAACTTCTTTGCAAATGTATGTAAATATAGATAGATAGATAGATAGATAGATAGATAGATAGATAGATAGGTATGTATATAGATATATATATATATACAAAAACAAGGCAATAAGAATGCCTTGGTGTATTGCATTTCATATCTGCATCCCTGGGAATTTTCAAAATGAACTGATTGTGAGCTCTTGTAAATATTAACCCTTAAAGTTCCCATAACATGTATTCTCTATGATATGTTCCTTTTTGCTGAAATTGAGAGGTGTTCCAATAAGTCCTCAAGTAACCATTAATATACAACATTTTGAAGATATCACTGCATTAATACACACAAGACAAGCAGAACTTCTCCCTCTGCCTTCCTGGTACAAGTGACACAATTCAGAGACTAAAGAAGCAATTAACTGGAGCTCTCTCACCCTAAGACTTTGGTCCTTCACCCTGACACTTGGTTGAAAACCCTGAGTCTCAAGGTCAAACCCAGAAGTTTCCAGGTATGCCCATCTGTGACACCAAAATGGTTACAAAAAAAAGAGTGAATCTGAAATATTGAATAGTCTGCTTCTTAACTCAAACAAAAGTCTGTACTGTATTAGAGAAAATATATTGAATATCATGTTCCTTCACAAATGAATACACTAAGCCAAATGAATTATTAAAGCATAATAAAACATACTTCTTTTATGCATCCCCCCCCCATATGCTTGCAAACTAAAGATTGTGATACCCATTCATAAAATCAAATCTCTGAATCATGCAATATATCCGATTTCATTTCCAGGAGTTGTCTATCACAGAAACATTCTAGAATTTCAGACATTGATACATGACTCACAGAGACAGGAAGGAGCCTAAGGTGCAAGGAAAAAAAGATTTATACAATACCAAATTCAATTTGAATAACCTACCCGTCTAACATCTCATTATCCTTTCAACAAACTTTAAACATGACTGGACAGCTTGCACTGCCAGTGTCACTGGTTTTAAATTTCTTGAAGCAGCTGAGATTACAATCCTTTAGGCTTGAATGTCTTTGTTTTCTATTCTTATAACTGTGGAAAATCCTTTATAAGCATACTTCCTTCAAACATACATTATCTACCAAATCTAACCTGAAGCATGAATGTTTACCCATATTCTTTCTTCGAGAAATTGGACAACCTCCAACAGCTGATGTTTTTTATACCCAAATGTTGTCCTAATTGAACATGTCTAATTTCTCCAAGCCTACTACGCTTGCAAATTTACTACACATTTAGGATGCTAAACATTTTTTAACTTTTGGCAAAAACAACCCTGCCTTGTAAGTTCTACAAGCTACGGTTTGATTTTAACTAATTTTTGTTCTCTCTGTTTCTAATTCTCATAATATGACATACCATTAAGTCTATAATCCTGGGTTTTTCCAATTAAACTTAACTTCCGCATCCCAGTCCATTTAGGTTTCTATTTATTATAAGAACGCGCTAAGGCTGATGTACTAAGTAGGAATGGAACAATTCTTAAGTAAACCAGCAATACCATGGGAAACATGTAAAAACATCAATAATTTATGTCAAACCTTTGAGTACCAGAAGAGTATGGAACGCATCGCTCTGCAATGCTTTCCGTACCATTCTGGCACTCAAAGGGTTAATTCAAATAGGATATTTTTTTTTTTTTACCATTTGAATGCTAGAGAGGTCTCCAACACATTGCTCCAGTCCTACTTAGTACCTCAGCTTTAATGCATTCTTCTAATAAATGTAAACCTAAAAAAACATGGGTTTCACAGTATTTTCCTAGAAAATTAAGGCATTTGTTAGATTTTTGTAACTTTATTTTATTTAATTTTTTGATGAAGATTTTTACTTGATATTAATTCAAGATATTTTTCACTTCTATTAATATATATAGATATATATTGTGTTAGCCTTGTGAACAAATCTCTACTTGTCTAGTCCATGTTAGAAGCTTATTTTCATGACAGAAATCATTACGGCAACCCAAACAACTAATATACTGACAACTCTGTTCTCAGCAAAAATCTGCAACTTGTTCAAATGTGGAAAAAATCAGTCTCTGGTGATCAGAACTGAATTAATTATGAATTGCATTACGCACAAGTTGATAACTAGTGGTGAGTGAAACAAATGTGTTCTGAATTCGTAATAAACATGACTTCGCAAGACGTGAAATATGTCTTGCAAAATAGTTGTTTTGCTTCTTGCTTTGTTTGCTTTTTTGCCCAATGAAACTACAGGAAAAATCAGTCATGTGATGTCTGGAAAAAACTAACAAAAAAAAAGCCAGTTTGCTTACTTTCTGATGTCAATCAAAGTTCCTCTCTGGGTCACACAAGATAGGAAAGCATCTCTGTTGGGTTATTTGGCAGCAGGGTTGGAGTTCCCAAAAAGCAGAGTAGGAAACTGCATAAATCTCCAAATGTTAATGGGTGCCTTATATTTGCTGGCCACACACATTCAGAATAGACTTTGAGATGCTGATGAAAGGAGTTTATCTACAGGAAAAGTTACTGGTTATTAGCTTTCATTAGGTCAATGATTCTTTGAAGACTACTGTTCTTCTGGAGTGCCCAAACAGGGGAAGGTTAACCCCTGATGCTATATACCAGTTGAGTTCAAGATAACCAGTCAACCCCAGACAATTCCTCTCTGAACAAGGGAAACATCTAAACCCAGATGTACGTTTTTGCATTATTGGGCCTCTTCAGTGAGGTGCAGCTGATCCCTCTAGGCATCTATGAGCAAGGGGTCCAAGTCTGGATTCCCCTACTACCCTTAGGGTGACCAAACCTAAGAACAATTTGCATTTACAGAGAAGAAGTCAGAGATTCTTAACTTGGCTCATGAGCTTGCAAGGGTATGCAAAAATCTCACTGGGACTGTGTCCTTGCTTCCAGGGTGACCTAAGGGTAATGGGGTATCCAGACGTGGACCCCTTGCTCACAGGTGCCTAGAGAGATCAGCTGCACCTCACTGATGAAGCCCAATAAGGACAAAATGTACATCTGGGGTTAGCTGTTTCCCTTGTTCAGAGAAGAATTTTCTTGCATTTTGTGGCTGGACTGTCATTTTTGGCAGGATATGTAGGGATGGGGGAAAGTTCTTTTTTGTGTGAAAATCCTCTTTAAAACTAGCTGTTAAAATTTTCACATCTTTCGCCCATAGGCCAAAATCTTTCGCCATTTTTTCAATGGCTAGAAAGTTTCCGCCCAATGATTTACGTTGTTTTCGCACTTCCGCTATAAAAACGTAACATTATCGCTGAAGGCAGACACAATAGAAGCAGCTACAGAGCAAAATAGATGTGCTGTGCTATTCTGCTGTGATATTTTGGAAAAATTGAGGCAGGAGAGGGCTCATAGTGACTGCTATCACTATGAGCAGCAAAAGGAGGAACTGGAAGGACCCTTATTATGTGTCCACTGAGTATGAGGAAGTGACTAGCAGTACTGAACCAATGCTGCCCAGTCCCTCTAAATCACCCCAAGGGAACTTGGGGAATTTAATGGGAATGGAGGGAGAAAAGGGAATGGGAAGAAAGGTAGAAAAGGGTAGTACTAGTGAGAGAAGGACAGGTCAGCTGCCTGTGCCTGCTGCAAGACGTGCTGCCCCTGCTGCCAGTGCCACCATTGCTGTACCTGCAGCCACTAGTGTTGTACTTGCTGCCAGACATGCTGCCCATGCTGCCACCAGTGCTGTACCTGCTGCCAGTGATGAATCTGCTGCCACCAATACTTTTCCTGCTGCTAGTTTTCCTTGTAGTACTGGGGGAGGGAGAAAATGATGCCAAGCACGACATCAAGGGACCCTAAATCACACTTGCCATTCCCAAGCAGTCCTGCCAGTGCTAGTACTACTTCTGCTAAGGTCCAACAGCTTGTTAACGTTAGGAGTGAAGAAGGGAGTAATCAACAATATCCTCATATTACTAGTGACTGTGAGACTGAGGAGGAAGACTCTGTGGCTGAACTTAATGTGGTTGGTGTTAGTAGTAGTGTCCAAATGGAACAGAATCCTGCTGCTAGTCTGCCTTCTTCTTCAGGTCAAAAGGAAATGGCAAGTATGACATTAGGGGACCCTCTGACACATTGCTCGTCACCTCCTCCAAGCAGCAGTGAAATGTCTGGAATAGAGCAGCAGCACCTCGGGACTAGAGGTGGTGGTGGTGGTGATGATGATGCTGGAGAAGCTGGGGTGGAAGAGACATTGATGGCCTTTTTAGCAGAAACTGAGAAGGAATGGGAGACAGGGATGAGGATGGGCATCACCACCACCACTAGCAATGACATTTTGGAATTAGAGGAATTTGAAACTGCTCTAATTCCTTCTGATGCAGAGATACAAGAGCAGCAGGATGCTGAGGAGCAGGCTAGTGTGCCACTGACCACCGTTGACACAGTGGGAATGGGGTCAACAAGTGATGCGGGACTAAGACAGGTTCCACTTGCCAGCAGTAGCAATACTCCTGATCCTAGTTGCAGTACTGAATCTGAGGCAGTAGCAGCAACAGCAGCAACATTATCCACTGCCACAGACAATGAAGGGGAATGAGGAGGACAAGAAAGAGGCCATTCTTCTCCATTGGGTGTGCGACTATTTTTCTCTTGGGGCAGGCACAGTGCAGTCATCAACAGTGGCGCGGTGCACAATTTGTGACAACTCATCCAACATGGTGGGATGACACACATGATTGGTCCATCAATTTGGAGGGCTACATGTTGTTTAGAAAAGATAGGTCAAACAAAAGAGGTGGGGGGTCTGTCTGTATGTCAAACCAGCATTATTGCCTCATTTGCGGGAAGATATATGTGATGACAGTAGTGAACATGTGGAATCCCTGTGGGTTGAAATAGTCAATGGGGGTAAAACTGCCCAGACAATATTAGTGGGTATTTGTTATAAATCACCAAACAATTGTGACTTTGAAGAATCACAGCTGTTAATGCAAA
This sequence comes from Rhinophrynus dorsalis, assembly GCA_037306005.1. Classification (NCBI taxonomy): domain Eukaryota; kingdom Metazoa; phylum Chordata; class Amphibia; order Anura; family Rhinophrynidae; genus Rhinophrynus; species Rhinophrynus dorsalis. The sequence goes on from CM074720.1 coordinate 69,346,718, forward strand.
TAGAAAAGGCTTCTCAAATAAGGAAAACTATAATTTGGGGGATTTTAATTATCCAGAAATAGAGTGGAAAAATGAAACAACTAATTCTGCTAAAAGCAGTAAGTTTCTGAACTTGTTGAATGACAATTTTTGTCTCAACTAGTGCAGACCTCAACCAGAGGGAATGCATGTCTGGATCTGGTAATAACGGACACTGAAGAACTTATCTCTAACATCCAAGTAAGGGAGCACTTGGTGAATAGTGACCATAACATGGTAATATTTGAGATTAATTCAAAAAAGAAATTTGGTATGGGTTCTACCAAAAAACTGAATTTTAAAAAGGCCATCTTTAGCAGGTTTAGTTCATCCCTTGGTCTCATTGACTGGGATAGAATATTTTCAGGAAAAAACACAGAAGGTGGAATGCCTTCAAAATAACATTGCAAAAATATACATATAAATTTATCCCCGTTGGAAACAAATACAAAAGAAGCAAATTATAACCAGTAAAGTAATCCATGAAATAAATAACAAGAAAGCGGCATTTAAACATTATAAAGCTGAGGGATCAGCAGAGGCATTTTCAGAATACAAAAATGCCAACAAAACCTGTAAAAAGACGATGAAATTAGCTAGACTGGAGAATGAAAAAGTATTGCTAAGGACAGCAAGAGCAACCAAAAAAAATCTTTAAATACATTAATGGCAAAAAATGAAAGTCTGATAATGTTGGGTCCTTGTTATCTGAAACGGGTGAGATGGTCAGTGGGGACAGAGAGAAAGCAGATATTTTAAATAATTTCTTTTCTTCTGTTTTTACCAAGGAAGACCCAATGGACAAGAATCTGCAAACTACTTTTACAGAACAGTCACAGCAAGCATGGGATTGGCTAACACAAGAAAAGGTGTTAAAACAATTTAATGGTGTTAAGGTAGACAAAGCCCCGGGGCCGGATGGTATACACCCACGGATACTTAAAAAGCTAAGCCAGGCCCTGGCCAGACTGTTATTTTTGATTTTCAGGGATTCTTTTATTTCAGGTATGGTGCCCATGGATTGGCATAAAGCAGATGTGATGCCCATATGTGGATCAAAATCACAGCCAAGAAATTACAGACCTGTAAGCTTGAAATCTGTGGTAGGGAAGCTGTTTGAAGGGTTGATAAGGGAATATATTCAAGAATTCAGCTTGAACAGGAATATCATTAGCAGGAGCCAACATGGCTTTGTGAAAGACAGGTCTTGTCAAACTAACTTGATTGCATTTTACGAAAAAGTGAGTAAAAATATAGACGTGGGATGATGTGATCTATTTAGACTTTGCCAAGGCATTTGATATGGTTCCACACAAGATGTTACTGTACAAACTGAATGAAATAGGCTTAGGGGAAAATATTTGTGTGAGGATTGGAAATTGGCTGAAAGATAGAATGCAAAGAGTGGTAGTAAATGGCAAGTTCTCCAGTTGGATAAACGTGATAAGTGGAGTACCTCAGGGATCTGTCCTGGGTCCTCTTCTTTTTAATTTGTTTATTAATGACCTCCCAGAGGGCATAGGGAGCCATGCACCAGTGTTTGCTGATGAAACAAAATTAAGTAATGTAATAAAGTCTGAACTGGATGTGTCTTCATTACAAGAGGATTTGGACAAATTGAATAACTGGGCAGGCAAATAGCAAATGAGATTCAATATAGACAAGTGTAAAGTTATGCATTTTGGGTATATTAAAATAAAAATGCAACGTATAGTTTAAATGGTGTTTCTCTGGGGAAATGTACTAATGAAAAGGATTTGGGAGTAATGGTAGACAATAGACTTAGCAGTAGCGTGCAGTGCCAGCTGGCAGCTGCAAAGGCCAATAAGATATTGGCATGAACTAAAAGGGGTATTGACTCAAGGGAGGAAGATATTATTATGCCTCTTTACAGGTCCATGGTATGACCGCACTTAGAATATGCTGTTCAATTCTGGGTGCCCTTTCTGAAAAAGGACATTATGGAACTAGAGAAAGTGCAGAGGAGGGCTACAAAACTATTAAGCGGAATGGAAAGTTTTAGTTATGAAGAAAGGCTAGAAAAGTTAAACTTGTACACACTAGAGAAAAGGCGTCTTATAGAGGATATGATAACACTATATAAATATGTTCAGGGCCCATACAAAGGGCTCTCGTAAGACCTGTTCATTAACAGAACAGTACAAAGGACAAGGGGCCACCCGCTTAGACTTGAGGAAAGGAGATTTCATTTACAACAGCAGAAGGGTTTCTTTACTGTGAGGACAATAAAGTTATGGAATTCACTGCCTGAGGAGGTGGTGCTATCGAATACATTAGATGCCTTTAAAAAGGGCCTGGATACTTATTTAAAGGGGAACTACCACCCCGCAATAACTTTACATGAATTGAGTCTTCATCTGGCGACTAGCTGCTTAGTAGCTCTAGTCGCCAGAAATATTACCTGGTTTGAAAGATATTCCAGTTTTTCGGAGGCTCGCAGTAGCAGGAAGCACGGACGGCTCCAAAAGGGACTGACAGCGCAGGCGCACGGACGTCACTATGACGAGATGTCCGTGCTTCCTGCTACTGTGAGCCTCCGAAAAACTGGAATATCTTTCAAACCAGGTAATATTTCTGGCGACTAGCGCTACTAAGCAGCTAGTCGCCAGATGAAGACTCAATTCATGTAAAGTTATTGCGGGGTGGTAGTTCCCCTTTAAAAGAGCAGAACATAGAGGGATATGTACATTAGTATTGGGATTAATATTTAGTTAGTGCTTGTTGAGCCAAGTTGAAATCTGATTGCCATTTGGAATCAAGAAGGATTTTTTTTCCTCCCATTCAAGGCAGAATTTGAAACTGCTGTATTGAGGGTTTTTTTGTCTTCTTTTGGATCAACGATGGTAAACAGGAATAGGAAAAGGGTTGAACTAGATGGACACAAGTCTTTTTTTCAACCTGAATTACTATGTAACTATGTTACCTTGGCACAAGTACCCTGATATCACACATGAAACACAGACAACATGACATTTACTCCAAATGTGTTAAAGACAAACACCCACCACAGAAATCAAGCACCGCTTTTGTTGTCCCTGACTCTCCAGAAAGGCAACAAGAAGTGAGGCGGAGATCAAAGAGGAGGAGTAGAACAACAATTACATGCCCCGCCAAATGATAGCCACTCTGTTAATGTTAGGCTATGGCAGTTCATCTCTACCCATTACACACTATGTGGTGCACTGACCACACATGCCAGTGTGGTGGAGGAGAATCAATACCAGGTCATCAGGTGGCATCTGAGGAGATTCCATCCCGCAGAATATGCTAGGATTCTGGCAGGGAGGGTTCATCATTACTATTAAACTGTCAGCAAGTTGTCATTTGCCCTTAGCGGGATCTGAACAAGGGGTACAGTGACAGCGGCAGTACTTGGTTTCAGGTGTCATGGTGTATGGATACAGTTGTGCCCCCAGATGTTATTTACCACACGCACACACTGTGCACAATGAGACCCGCTGTTCCTACTCTCAAGTGAAAAAATATATTCTAATAACAACACACTCATGATGATTTTGGAGGAGGGGCAGGTGGAGAAGATTTAATGGCCAACTTGTTCTTTTCTCCACATATACTGGGGGCTACTTATTCTGCTGCTACTGCCTCAGGCGCATCACTGAAGCCAGTCGTGGCAAGTAGAACCTTCATCATCCATCTTCCATGTTACTGCTGTTGTTGATCCATTTCCCTTTCTGCTGCCTAATCATCCTGCTGCGTAAACAACTCAGCAGCAGCAGTAGTACGAACAGCAGTTGCCAGCAGTTGCAACTCAGGACTCAGGAGAACATTTGACAGTGGCCACTGGCCAACATGACCTGCTGTCATTAGGCCTGTAGGCCATTTTTATTTTTTTCCTCAGGGCTTGTGCTTAAAAAAAAAAAAAAAAAAAAAAAAACATAGTCCTACAAAAAAATAAACAATTTTTTGGGGTTTTGTTTCTAACAAGCCTAAGTCCTACCAATCAATGTTTCCTTAGGGCTTGTGCCTCTAATAAGTCTAAGTCCTAAAAAGGCCTCTACAAATCAAACAAATCAGCCTCTACAAAATACTCTATCAAGTCAAGTATCAGTCCACCCCAGTGACAGCTTATGTCAGGGAGTTCCTGTCTCTATCACTTTACATACAAATTTCTAATTTTTTTTTTTTATTAACTGTCCCCCAATAGCAGTCAAGAAACCCCCCGAAAGCAAATTCCCTGTTCAGATGATTCATTCATTCACCTACACAGGCACCCTCCTCAGACCCCTTTATACCATGTCTTATGGTTTCTATTTTATTTTATTTAGGATTTTTTTTTTTAACTGCCCCCAATCCCAGTAAACAACCTCCCAAAAATCATCCCCTGTTCAACTGATTCTTTCCCCACACCTCACCAACACAGGCACCCTCATGCCCCTTTTATACTATACCTTTGTGAATTAAAATAATATTTGCTATGTGTTGTGTGTACCTTCTATGTCCCCATTGATTTCAATGGAATGAGCTAGGCGAAAAAAGTGGAAAAAAGCTGAAAATTGGTACTTTTCACAGGAAATTTTTTAGCCAAGCGGAAAGTGACATTTTTCGTCAATTTCAGTTTGAGGCGGAAATTTTCACCCATCCCTATTGACATGCTTCAGAATATTTCTCCTCCATGTATGGCATTTGTGAGCTAAAAGAGATTGCACCCTGGGTACAAGGACACAGTACCAGTGAGCTTTTTGTGTACCCTTGCAAGCTCATGAGCTGAGCTGAGCATCTCTGACTTCTTCTCTGTGTATGCAAATTGTTCTTAGGGTTGGTCACCCAAAGGGTGATGGGGGAATCCAGATGTGGACCCCTTGCTCACAGGTGCCTAGAGGAATCAGCTGCATCTCATCGATGAGGCCTAATAAAGCCGAAATGTATGTCTGGGGTTAGCTGCTTCCCTTGTTCAGAGAAGACTTGTCTGGCATTTCTTGGCTGGACTGTCATTTTGGCAGGACTTGTATGATATACTTCAGAATATTTGTTCTCTATGTACGGCATTTGTGAGCTAACAGAGATTGCACCCTGGGCATGAGGACACAGTCCCAGTGAACATTTTGCATACCCTTGCAAGGTCATGAGTTAAGCATCTCCGACTTCTTCTCTACTAGTATGAAGCTTGGCCCATAATGGACTGGAGAGTCACCCATTGATGAGCCCACAGGGAGCAATGCCAGCTGGTAATTCTATGTAGCAAACAAAAACAGAGCCGGGGGTGTAGCATCAACCACTGGTGGTCAAATATCCAGACACAAGTTGAGCCAAGACTAGAGAGCAACATATATCTGCATCAGGGCAGTGGCAATAGAATCGCAAGGTCAAAAACTCCTCAGTGGTAGCCTTGACCTTCAAATGGTTTGCATGATTTTTCCTCCCCTTTAATTTATTCCACCCCTCTGGTGGAAATTGATAGGTTCTAGCATCTGTTGAATAAATCTATTAAATAAATGAATAAACACGTACAAACACACACACATTTAAAACATTTCAAAACAGCATAGAATTAAAAAGTAAGGAAAAAGTAGAACTTGCACTAATATGAATGAGATTTAAAAAAAAGCTTTAACAAAAATATTTGGATAAAAGTATATTTCAACAATAACTTTCTAAATAATGGAACATTTGAAGTCAAATTTCAAATGTAATTTTTATGTTATATAATTGTATTGAAAGTCATTGAATTCCACGGATAGTAATATATTGCAGTTTGCGTTAAATAAATTGCATTACATTTATATAATTGTCATTTAGCAATTTCCTATGGTTTTTCAAGCCCAAAAGCCACCCAGTCTGAATGTTTTTATACTCAAATCTATAAATGTTATACTATGACTACATTTTGTACCAACATTAATCATCAGTCCCTCGTTTCTTTTGCAGAAATTTGTATACACTTAGAAACTGGATATTTTATTTTTATCTGTTAAATTGCTTACTTGGACTTCTATTTATCAGTTTCTGATCTAAGGGATAAAATATATAGTGCACCTTCTGCTGCAATATATTTTGTATAAAATCTTTGTTGAACTGCGACTTACTCTCAAACAAATAAAATGCCATTAGCCGAGGCTATGCAATTGTTGAAAATTACTCTAATGTAATTCAGACGCTATTATCTTTATGTTGATGAGGTGACACATTCTCATGTTACCAAAGTATATTTGTTTTAAACAAAAGTACATATCAATCAATTGATTAAATTAGATTAACATAACAAATACCACTTGTCTTCTTATTTAATTTTATTAGTGTGAGAGTAGCTTAAGTGCAATTATGGAATGTGATGTCTTATGTTGCAAGCATAAATAGAATCAAATATTTCAGTGATGCAAAACAGCTTATATTCTTCACATACAAATATCCTTGAATGCAGTCATGCCAAACATACTCTCTGCATGTGGTCCATCCCCTCTAAATTTTTGATTACTGTGGGGGCTCCTAACCTCAGATTATTTTTTTTTAGACTTCATCTCCTTTAGGAAGTGCAGTGGAAGGGTCCCAGGCAACTTCCTAGAGTATTTCTTAAGATTGACATGTTGGCTCCGGGCCTCATATCAATCTTTTCTTCTTTTACTATATATTTTAGTGGGTGCTTCTAGTACCTACTGATTATTCTTGTTCAGTTGTAATTTTTTCCTTGGGTTTTACTTTTAATGCATATGGGGTATTTACAACCCTTATAAATTTTATTTTTGTTGTATTTATACTTTTAAAAAAAAGTGGGCAGAACTATCCCCTTTTTTTTATTTAATTTGTTAAAGTATGGAACGAAAGAGCCCTTCTTCTAAGAAAAAAAAGCAATTTTTTGACACAGTCAGGATGGAGATATGGAGGGATAATGTTATCACCTCCACCCCCAAAATTTACTTAAGGCCATTTTGGCCTTATATTTAAAAAATTATTTATTTTTCACACGCTCCCTGCAAGTCTGGGAATAGAGAGGTTAACAGTGGGCCCAATGAGGATAGAGGGGGGTGGTGAGATAATTTAACTTTATGCTTGGACAGTTAGTTCTTCTGTTATGCAATGTGTTGCACGCTGTCGGGGGGATTAAGAGGAGGACTTGGACGAATGTTTGTTACAGTTCAGTACACTCAGACACGGTAGATGTTGGTAAAACACAATTTTATTGAGGCACACAAGGAATGAGGTAACCCTCACGGGTCCAGTAACAATAGCAGTAACTGACACAGGACAGGTTACAAGCAAGTTAACCTACACGGGTCCAGTATGGATAATACACACAATACTGACACAGGTCAGGTAAACTAGATTGATACAGTGTATGAAAGTCCAATGTGGCCAGTGGCAGTATGTGACAGTATAGCGAAGGCCCAGTGTCGCCTATAGGCAGCAGAAGGTGACAGTGACAGGACTGCAATAGCAAAACAGGCAAGGATCACCTGTAAGGAGGATTCTACGGTGGACGCCCACCGTCGACTACACAAGGCAGGTCAGAGCTTGTGCCAGAACGGAGGCCCTACTGAGACTATCCACCACCGTGTGCACGTACTACCCTCACGGGTTAATGTGCGATAGTATAAAATGGATGGCAACCGGAAGCGCCCAACGGAACCTAATGGAGACTAAATTGCACAGAGTAACAGAGCCCAACAGCACCAGGGTAGTCAGCAATGGAACGAGGCACCGCCAGATGCACCCAACTGAACCAAGTATAGACCAAGCGATTGCAGCACGGTGTGGAAGCACACTGAGACTCTGACCCACGGACAGAATAGAACCGGCCACCGGAGTACCGGAATACAGGGAGGCCCAGTGCGGAAACTGTGCCAGGCAGTCAGCAGCAGGAACTGTCCGGTAGAGTCCCAGCCGGGCACAGAGAAAGCAGGAACCACCGCCAAGTCGATTCGGTACACAGCACTGGAACGTCAGCCAAGCTGGGTCAGTACACGGAGCAGGAACCTCAGACTCGCCGGGTCAGTACACGGAGCAGGATCGTCTGTCTCGCCGGGTCAGTACACGGAGCAGGAACGTCAGCCAGGCCAGGTCAGAACAGGAATCAGGAACGTCAGCCAATCCGAATCAGTACACAGAGTCAGGAACGAGACAATGGCAGTCCAGACTGGTATCAAGACAGCAAAACTAGCGCTAGGCATCAGGTACACCTCAAAAGGGCAACAGCAGAGTCACAGCCCAGGGCTGTCACTGGGAGGAGCTGTACAGCGCAACCAATGGGAAGCAAGCAACAAAATAATCAGAATGTCGCTCGATCACGGGCGCCGTGATAGTGTTATAAAGTTGGTTGGGTATACATGGGGGCAATGGGGGTGCTGTGGTGGTCATGGCCTTTTCCAGCAGAATATCCCTTTTTCTTGAGCTGGCATGAGCTCCACAGCCTGGGTATGACTGTACAGAAACACACAAAAACCAGTGAAAAGGTCATCATGTTAAATGTAATAGCAGAATGGCCATGTGCAATGCTTATTATGGCTGTTTTTGTATGTATCACTATTGCCAAATTTAGAATAAATATAGACAGTAATGGAATGGTATGATTTGGAAAAAAGCAAAAAAAAAAAGCCCTTTCCAACTCTTTTGCTGGTGAAACTTCCCAGCCGTCTATTGCCAGCCAAACTTCTTTCCAGGTGTAATGGAATGTAGGCAATAATTTGCTGTTTTAAATAATTAGCACTTTAGCATAACTTGTTTTGTAGCTGTTTGCTGCAAACTCTTACAACTGTAAATATTTATTTCTTCCTACAGTTTAAAGGGGATCTATCATCCCTATAGAACTTTGCCTTAAAATTTAGGCTATATAGCGAATAGGTGGAATAATGTATTAATTTATATTTTAAAATCTCTTTTTGTCCGAAATTCAATGAATAAATCCTGCCATGAGATTGCTCTAGCTTACATGCAGAAAGCTCCGTCATCAGAGGAGTCTGCATAGAGGGAGAGGAGCAGGGGAAGAGTGACGGACTGCGGTACAGAGCAAGTAACCTCAGTCTGTCTGGAAGTAGGGTGCAGGACAGTATTTATTGGTTGCATTTCAGCCAAATAGCGATTTTAAAAAAGAAATTAATACATTATTCCACCTATTTGCTATATAACCTAAATTTTAAAGTGTTAGTAATGTCTAAAAAAACTTTTTTGCATTTAGAAGAGCTTAAAAAGCTGATCTAAATGCAAAAAAAAGTATCTCTCAAACCGCTATGGTTTAAGAGATACGGGCGTTTAAAGTTTGATTTCTCCTACTGACAGCTGTAAATCTGTCAGCAGGAGATTCTTGTTGGTCGACACGGAGGCGCTTGAGAAGTGCCGGGATCTCGTTACTTACACGGAATCCCTTCATTGGAATGGTCTAAAACGTGTGCCTGAACACTAGGCACACATTTTAGACCATTCCAATGAAGGGATTCTGTGTAAGTAACGAGATCTCGGCACTTCTCAAGCGCCTCCGTGTCGACCGACAAGAATCTCCTGCTGACAGCTTTACAGCTGTCAAGTAGGAGAAATCAAACTTTAAACGCCCGTATCTCTTAAACCATAGCGGTTTAAGAGATATGTTTTTTTGCATTTAGATCAGCTTTTTAAGCTCTTCTAAATGCAAAAAAGTTTTTTTTAGACATTACTAACACTTTAAGACAAACTTGTATAGGGGTGATAGATACCCTTGAAATATATTTCCTATATCGGTCAAAACACACAATAAATAGCATAAAGAGAAACAATATTAACTCTAACTTGAATAAGGTACTGGAACAGATGCACGTTTCATCCCTCCCCACCTTCAAGAGGAACTTCCACTACAATAACATAGTGCCGCAAATGATTATTACATTAGCGATATACACAGTTATTTTTATTTTCAAGTATAATTGCTCCTTTAAAGAAATATAGAACCTTTTATGCAGACAGGCACCGGCTGGGATCTTGCAGTAGGCTCTCTCTGCACCTGCGCCGTCAGTCCCTTCTGGTGCCTTTCGGCACTAAGGCATTCAACTCACCAATCGTGGAGTTGAAGGGGATGGACAGAGCAGGAGCAGAGATGTCGGCTCTACAAGATGTCTGCACTGTTCCCCCATGCCTGTCTGCCTAAAAGATTATATTTTTTGTTAAAGCAGCAATTATACTTGAAAATAAAAATAAGTGTGTGCAGAGCGCTAATGTAATAATCATTTGTGGTGCTATGGTATTGTAGTGAAGGTTCCGCTTTAAGAAAAAAAAAATGAACCAAAAAGACAATATTTGAGATGTCATGTCTTTTGTAAATCTTGTATCAGAAAGTTGTAAGTGTGGATACAAGGACACACTCTTCATATTTTCACTGTCATTAGTCAGTGAGATCAAAATCATCATGCACAGTGCTGCCATCAGACATTATTGGGACCAGCACAATCCTAAATCCAGGGCTCCCACTCCTGCTCAGCTTCCTTCCACACCCCTGTCCCCACCTTACTCCTGCCCAGACTCCATCATATGAGTACTATCTTGCTGAACAAAGATGGCTCCCAATTCCACAGGTCAGAAACTACAACATGGGGGGGGGGGGTTATTAAAAGAAAGGTACAGGGTCACCTCATCTGTACTGGTGTATTACCCCGCTGATGAATTATAATGGTGCAATGCCTTGCTGGTTTAATATAATTCCAGAAAAGGGGTTTAACCTGGCATTTCCTGGCTGCAAATTACCCCTGCCACTATAATTTGAGTGTTTGTCTAGTTATGTCAAAGTAGGCTATTGGAGTGCAGTTATGTAAGGTATCTTTTAATATTACCAGTGAGCTCTGGTGTTTCTGTCCCCTGCCTTGCTGCTATTTTTTTATGAGCAGCCTTAGTGGTTCTGTGATTGAGTAAAAGGCAGCTATAAATATTGGCCATACCAAGCAACTTCTCTCTTATTGAGGGTTTGATGGAGATGTTAACTGAAAAATAGATGCAATTTTATTTGTATCAGGAGTAATACCATATTTGGAAAATACATATCCATAAAATCCAAGCTTTCCTGTGTTGAAGTTACCTTTTGATATGATTAGGGTATTTTCTCATGAAGGATTCAGAATGCTAAAGTAAGGGTTTCATATTATCTTTCTGAGTACTTCCATAGAAAAGTATATTAGCACTGAGATTCCATACATTTGGTATACCCTGGAGTGTCTGGCAAATTGCACTCTGGAAATATTCTGCTGCAGATGAGTTTCTTTCATCAGAATCCACTGTAAGTAGAGATGAATCATGTTACAGAGGCTAGTTCTAATTTGTGGTATTCAGCAGTTAAATCAAGATTTGAAAAAATTGTAGCATCATGAAGGTCAGGATGGCTTTATGGCTTTATTTGGGAGTCGCGTATTCACAGAGATGTACCTCCTCTGGGGTTTTGGATTTTGGTGTAGATCCAAGAGGTGAGGCTTCAGACTTTCTAAATTATTCCTAGCTTTTCTATTCTTTTTTTATTTCACTTAACACTTTTTGACATATATGGAAAGGTGTCCTCCTGTGGTGTTGGACAATCAGTTGTTCTGTGATATCAATATGTATATATCATCAAAAAAACACCCAAAATATTGAGTGATAATTTTATGTGGCATGGATTGGACAGGTGACAAAGAGTTAACAATATAGATTAATCCAATGAATCCTTTGCAATGCATTGGATATCCCTCTGGCACTCAAATGGTTAATAGTTGTATTTATGGTTTAAAAAAATTGTTTTAGTTTATTTCATGGCACTGTTGTAGCCTGTAGAAATTATCTTCATGCTAGCTTATTCTTATAAGTCTTGATGCTGTTTTGAGACGTATGTTATGTACGTACATTTTTTCACCTTCAATAAATACAAATTGAAGAAAAAAATGTTTTAAAAAAATATCTATTGAATAAATTGTTCCTCTAAGACTGGGTTTAGATCTCTTCTTGCTGGGTTTTTTTTGTTCTCTATTCATCTAGATTCTACCTGGTACAAATTTTGCTTGGAAGCTATATTTAATAACCTGAGATGCAGCACAGTCTATTGCAGTGATACCATTAATAATGCCAATGATCATACCTGGGAACTTCCAATTGAGGTCTACCCGGAGTGGAGTCCTCTGGTGCAGCAGGGGGTGACAATAATGATGCAAATCATGTCAAAAAGGGGCGGGGCTTGACACTAGTTGGGGGGGGCAGGGCTTAAAGGTGTCACACAGAAGGCTGGGGAAGGAGGGACACCGGGAGAAACAGCAGATATGGGCAGAGTTTCAATAGAAACTCCCCACATCCGGAGGACTCAGCCTCTCCCCCAGAGACCCAGTAAAGCTCTGTCAAAACCGGAGTCTCCGGGGCAAATCCGGTGAGTTCCCAGGTATACCAATGATAAGTTTGGTGATATTGGATCATGAAAGACTGCTCATCCAGTGCTATATATAGGATAACAAAATAGCAGATTGCCAAGCTCACAGAGTAATATAGGTATCCTCACCAGTACTCTTTATGATATTTTACTTTTTTTTTGTTTGTTTCTGTAACAGAGATTACCTAGAAGCACAAATATTTCTATATTATTCCTAAATGCATTACCCATTATCGTTACCTGTTTTAGTACAGAGGATACCTGAACCTCTTGCCCGGTACATCAGCAATTACATGGTGTTTACCCCCTATTGTTCTGTCTTCTCTTCACCTTTATTGGTATCCATAAGAAGACGAACATATTCTTTATCCATACTAGCCACCAATACTATTCCTATTCTGTCACCTTATTTTTTTGCCCTACACATAGTATATGAACAGCATTAGAACCCAACTATTTCAGTTCTTCTTCTCCTCCACACCATCACCTATCACCATTCTCTTCTCCCATGGTCTAATGTCATTAAACTTATTATTAGCACTTTTAATTTGATCACTGCAATAGACTACACCACCTCTCAGGATATTAAATACAGTATCCAAACAAAATCAATGCTGGCAATGTCTGCTACTACTTGGAACCCTTTCTGTGTCACATACCTATAGCACTGAAAGGAGCAATGCTGTTTATGGTGTTGAAGTCTGAGCGCATCCTGTCCATTTCCCCCACTGGGCAATTAGGGAAGCAGAGAGAATGTTCTCAGACTTAAAAGTTGTAGTAATGCTGGTGATGTGTAAGGGAGGTCATCCCTTCCACATTGCCAGTAGTATAGCAACCCTGCATGCTAATGTTAAAATACCACCCCTGCACACACCTACTCATTCTTAGAGCATATAGCGATATGCACACATTACATCTACAGACACACACATCTCCATAACATCAACCCTTAGTGCATCTCCCCCTAGAGGAATTCTGGAGTAATGTAACTGCATTGTACAAGACAGATAAACATGTTCATAATCCCCAATTATTTAAAAGATTAAAAGGGAGTTTTAATCCTCTGAATGCTACAGAGGTCTCTTGGAGACATCTTGAGTATTCAAAGGGTTAAAAGACATGTTTACATTAATAGGCATTTTATTTTTCCTCTATGGCGCAGATGGTTTTTCTCCAGTTCTACATAGTACATTAGCCTCATTTGAACAGTTTGTATCACACTTTAGAATTCAGCACAACATATCTCAGTGTGAAATACTGAACTGGAGGACTTTTTTCCCAAATGCCAGCTGCATTTTTATAGACAGCTTCAAAGGCTTCCTTACTAAAGCAAACAGGTTAGTGGAGCTCAATTCCCCAGCCATGCTGTCCTATATAATGATTTCATCTCAAGCTTTGGAACTTTATTGCAAATAAATGGAATATTAGAGGACTTTTGGCATTTTTACCAAATATTTAGATTTTACTGAGAAAACCCATGAAGAGTATAGGCACTAGCAAATAGATACTCACAGGGCTTAAAGTACAAAACCAAAAACATTTCCTGGTCTAATCAATTAGTCCCAATAGCGTGGGGGGGTCGGGACACTTCTGATCAAAAGCGAGGTTTTGTGATTCAATTCAATTGTATTTAGAAAATAGTTTTTCAGATGTTTTGACTTGCAAATAATTGATTTTTCAGTCCTATTGCAGCCAACGTATATTGCAAAATTGAGATATTCAATGAAATGCAACATGCTTTATTATTATTTTTAGTAGTTTCACCATTAATTATATGTCAGCTTAAGCTGATGTAAAATACATTTTTGTAGATACTTCCTGCCCCTCATCCCAAGCAGGCAAGGGTCTCCCATATCATGTTAGGGGTCCCCCACCATAACTGGTGCATCCATGCAGTCTGTATAGGCTGCAGAAAAGAATTAACTCTTTGACCACAAAATTGATGTTCAGTTCAATGCAATGCACAGTACTCCAGGATATTAACCCCTTAAGGACCAGTGACATGTCAGGACCATCACTGATGTCCTTGCCTGCGGGAGAGCTGCGAATAGTAGTGGGGTCTGAAATTGGCTGCTCCAAGACCCCCGTTCGGCACGCTGGTACACGTGATCAGTCACATGTGCCGGCACCCAGAACATCCTCATTCTGTCCCTTAAAGGGAAGCCAACCCCAGGACTGCTGGTCCTTAAGGGGTTAAATATATATATAATTTACTAGGATGTGTCACTCCCTGTATGCAAAACACGCACGGACACAGAGAACAATGCCTCCTAGCAAATTGCGCGTGCGCTGTGGTTGAGGGGAAAGAAGCGGCGGTGGAGGGGAAAGCAGCAGTAGAGCAGCACGCTCCTGGGGATCACTGCAATACCACCACTGTCCCCCTCCCCCGTCATCATGCGGAGGAACAGAAGAGCCGGTGGAGGGGAAAGCAGTGATGGTGGAGGGGAAAGCAGCAGTAGAGCAGCACGCTCTGGGAATCCCTGCAATACCGCCGATGTCCCCCTTCCCCGCCGCCACGAGGAGGAACAGAAATGCTTCTGCATGACCTAAACCGACGGCATTTAACCTAGTAATAAAATAAATAAATAAATGCATCAATCCATCTAAAAAATGTTTTAATATAAAAATAAAAAATAGGGTCATTAGAATCCAGGACTCCCCTTCCCAAAGCATTTCCTTGGAAGGGGACCCCAAACTAGGAGTATCTGAAGGCCCTCCTAAAGCTCCCTACCAGATGTCTAATGAAATGGGGATATCAAATAAATATCAATAATGGGGTCCATAGGACCCCAGAGGTTCCCACTTTTAATGGGGGTGGGGACATATTGGAGAATAAGTAAAATCAAATGTCATGATAAAATGTAATCTTTTTTTTTTGTTTACTATATTGTGGCAAATAGTGCA
The DNA here is from genome assembly GCA_037306005.1 of Rhinophrynus dorsalis. NCBI lineage: Eukaryota > Metazoa > Chordata > Amphibia > Anura > Rhinophrynidae > Rhinophrynus > Rhinophrynus dorsalis. The sequence continues at coordinate 69,361,956 of CM074720.1, forward strand.
GTTCATTGATTGCAGCCTCTAATGTATGACAGACATTGCAGCATAAACAAGATCACACACCCAGCGTTCCTGCCAAACAATTGATGCTTGTACATTGAATCTTCATTTTGCTTCATTATAAGCTCTGTAAGTGCTTACTTACTAATCTGTGATTGTTATTCATTTAGATAAGGACACCAAGAATTCAATTTATCATTCAATAGAAATGACTGATATATAGTACAGGAGACAGTTTAAACTTGGCTGCTAGTTAATTCTTGAAAGTATTACAAAATAATGCATTGGAGGCATCCAAAGTGTTTGAGAAAGGTTGCCCTTGTCTTTACATGGTAGCTTGCCTGTGATTTTTGTCAAACCATCCTGTTTGCTTGCTCAACATTTTTTTTGGAATCAGCATTGAATAGTTTGCTATGCGTCACCTGGACAGTAGCTCTGGTTATGAGATAATACAACACTTTCTACATCAACTGACTTTTTCTGTCACTAAAGTGCTGTTAGTTTGTCCAAGAACCACTCTTCTTAATACACGAGGTACACAATTTTAAGTAACTATGAAGAAATGCGTTGGAAAACGTTCTAGCAATTAAGGGGTTAAAAGTCCATTTTAAGACAATGGAGATTTTTATATGACCCCTATTACAGTTCTACTTAGTACATCAAATCAAACAAAAGAAACACTGACAGATTGTACTACAAATACAGTAGTTCTATCAGCAACAAGGGACACCTTATAGGTAGGTCCTTAATGTCTAATTTCTTATATGGCTGGGATTGCTATCTTCTTAACGTATATTTTGTAACAGAATCTCAGCCTCCACAGTGCGAAGACTTTGAAAGTAAATATAAAAAATATAAAGTGTGTGTGCACACATCAATACTAGATAAAGACATCTTCCATTTATTACTTACAATTTAAAAAAACATACACAATAGACAAAAACTACCACTCACAATGTACAGCTCACCATGTACCTGCTATGTCATGTAGCAATGTGTAATGATGGCAATACTTGATTCTGACAATGTAAAAAAAAAAATGACAATACACAATTTAACTTTTGAGTGCAAATTAAATTGAAGGGCATTCTTCGAGCATCCAAAGGCTAAAGATGCATATTCAGTGCTATTAACATGTGCATTTTATTCCCAAACTAGTGTAAAAGCCCGTGTACACGGGCCAAGGTCCGGGCGATGTTAAGAGGCCGGTCCTGCTCTGCGTCCTGCCACCTACGCAGTCATGCACTGTAGAGACTGCCTGACAGCACAGAATGCTCCCAGAATTCCTATACCTCCCAGCATTCTGTGCATTCAGGCAGTCTCAACTGTGCATGACGGCTTCTGACAAACATCCTAGCGAATTATTATACAGGATAATCTGCCAAAAAATATAAACTTGGACAAGTTATAATATGCAGTTTTAATACTCATATCTGCCAAAACAATTATAATGTTCTATTAAATCTCAATAAATATATAGGTGGCGCAACTATGGACGATGGAGGAAAAATGCTGCCCCAGCTGCTCAAACCAATAATCCTTGCCAGTGGATTACAAAAATATAAACTAATACATGCAATTATGTTCAGCGCTCAGGACAAAACATTTAGATAGACAAAAAAGTTGACACAAGAGCAACTATGATCTATACTTATTCTAATTGTCTCAATAAAAACAAATTACCCTTATATTGCACAGATCTATTTTATATATAAAAACAGCACATGATCATACTGTATATCGTGCGTCCACGATATACATGTGTGAAAGTGTAAACAAATAAAAACACAACAGAACTCCCAATCGACTATAACTAATAAACAAATGAAGGGATCCCTCTCTTACCAAAACTCCGGGACACAAAATCACCGAGGTATGGTATAAAGATCCCACCATATACTATATCTTGTGTATTACCAAAAGGTGACTATATATCACCCTGGATACTTTACAAGAATCTTTACAAAAATGTACAGAAATAGTATTGACACAGAGACCGCGTCCCACCGTCTTTCTCACCCGGGTTCAAATGGCGGCGGCACACAGACATCTATATCAAATAAAATACCTTAAAAACAATATGTGCAAAATATATAATCATCACCTATCTAAGCCGGCATACATATAACAAAAAGGAAGAATAACAGTTAACTTAGATATATCTTCCGGTAGGGTGGTGAGTCCGTTATCATCCAAAGTCAATGTCCAAATCACATGACATGCTTTTAAAAACACGCAAGAAACAATACAAAAATCGTCCAGGATGATGTTACCACTATGTAACCTTTTGTTTCTCTTTGTGTACAAGACACGTGTCTCAATGAATGATTCAACTTGTTACCACCATGTAACAATGATATCACTTCTCACTTTATATGTATCACATCGCAAACATTTCCAAAGAGTATACCTGCGATCTTTCACTGGCGTGTTCACAAGGGGAATCTTTACACTCTTGGTGTTATCAATTATAGATCTCTCATATACATCGTGTATGAGTCTTACCAGTTGCAATATTTTGTTTAGTACATCCTTCATGTGTCAAAACTGACTTAGCGCATTTACATGCAAGACTTCCTTTTAGGCCTACTATTAAGGAAAACGATGCGCTCTATATAATGATCTTACCAGTCACCTTTGGTGATATGCTCATACACTCTTCGTTCTCCAAACTGATTCCATGCAGTAATATTTAGTGTCTTTCACTCTCTTCCTCTGCAGTCAGTTAGGTAACGTAGCGATTAAACATATAAAACTGTGCTCATTCACCCTTCATCTGCCAGACTGATTATCCGCAGTTATGTATACTGTCTTCCGCTCTTTCTCCTTGTGGTCTGTTGTTATCTTCGGCGTTCTCTTTCTTAGTCTTTCCCGCCAACTTTCAATTTAACCACATATGTGATACATCTATTCATTCATGAATAACGGTAATTCAAACCACCCTCCGTACTTGCTCCAACGCGTTTCAAAGTCCTCTGACTTCTTCCTCAGGGAGATTATGTTGATCTCCCTGAGGAAGAAGTCAGAGGACTTTGAAACGCGTTGGAGCAAGTACGGAGGGTGGTTTGAATTACCGTTATTCATGAATGAATAGATGTATCACATATGTGGTTAAATTGAAAGTTGGCGGGAAAGACTAAGAAAGAGAACGCCGAAGATAACAACAGACCACAAGGAGAAAGAGCGGAAGACAGTATACATAACTGCGGATAATCAGTCTGGCAGATGAAGGGTGAATGAGCACAGTTTTATATGTTTAATCGCTACGTTACCTAACTGACTGCAGAGGAAGAGAGTGAAAGACACTAAATATTACTGCATGGAATCAGTTTGGAGAACGAAGAGTGTATGAGCATATCACCAAAGGTGACTGGTAAGATCATTATATAGAGCGCATCGTTTTCCTTAATAGTAGGCCTAAAAGGAAGTCTTGCATGTAAATGCGCTAAGTCAGTTTTGACACATGAAGGATGTACTAAACAAAATATTGCAACTGGTAAGACTCATACACGATGTATATGAGAGATCTATAATTGATAACACCAAGAGTGTAAAGATTCCCCTTGTGAACACGCCAGTGAAAGATCGCAGGTATACTCTTTGGAAATGTTTGCGATGTGATACATATAAAGTGAGAAGTGATATCATTGTTACATGGTGGTAACAAGTTGAATCATTCATTGAGACACGTGTCTTGTACACAAAGAGAAACAAAAGGTTACATAGTGGTAACATCATCCTGGACGATTTTTGTATTGTTTCTTGCGTGTTTTTAAAAGCATGTCATGTGATTTGGACATTGACTTTGGATGATAACGGACTCACCACCCTACCGGAAGATATATCTAAGTTAACTGTTATTCTTCCTTTTTGTTATATGTATGCCGGCTTAGATAGGTGATGATTATATATTTTGCACATATTGTTTTTAAGGTATTTTATTTGATATAGATGTCTGTGTGCCGCCGCCATTTGAACCCGGGTGAGAAAGACGGTGGGACGCGGTCTCTGTGTCAATACTATTTCTGTACATTTTTGTAAAGATTCTTGTAAAGTATCCAGGGTGATATATAGTCACCTTTTGGTAATACACAAGATATAGTATATGGTGGGATCTTTATACCATACCTCGGTGATTTTGTGTCCCGGAGTTTTGGTAAGAGAGGGATCCCTTCATTTGTTTATTAGTTATAGTCGATTGGGAGTTCTGTTGTGTTTTTATTTGTTTACACTTTCACACATGTATATCGTGGACGCACGATATACAGTATGATCATGTGCTGTTTTTATATATAAAATAGATCTGTGCAATATAAGGGTAATTTGTTTTTATTGAGACAATTAGAATAAGTATAGATCATAGTTGCTCTTGTGTCAACTTTTTTGTCTATCTAAATGTTTTGTCCTGAGCGCTGAACATAATTGCATGTAATAATGTTCTATTAGCAAACCATAATATCTTTTATAAAATTATGTTTAATATATATATATATATATATATATATATATATATACGCAAATGTATCAGAAGGTATATATGTATCATGTATCATGTTTCCATGAATATGATAAAAAGATACTTCGAATGAAAACATGTAAAATAATACATATATAAAATGGATCTTACAATGAATACAACTCCATCAATTATAGGATTATATTTTTAGCACCAATTAAAACCTTAACCCCTTAAGAACAGTCGATCGCACATGCGGCTGTCACTTAAGGACCACGGACCATTTTTAATGTATTTCCGCATCCGGTTTAGGGCTACCCGAACGGTGTGCAGCAGCACGGGGAGCGCTGTATTCTATGACGGTCCCGACACTTCATGGGTCCTTAACGTAGATCTACTCATGATGTGCCAGGACTGTTATAACGGAAGCTAAGGACGCCGGGTTATCCTTAGCCGTCGTTCCAGGTCTTCCCTTCTCGACAACGGATTACGCAGCTGGGTTCCCACCAGTCGAGCAGTAACCGGCTCAATCGAACATCCGCGGTGTTGTGAACTCCGTGTCGAAGTTGGATGATGTCGGTAGCATTGTCAACTCTGTGTCGGTGCGGATGAAATCCAGGCGAACCAGAAAAGAGTCGAAGGGACCCACAGCCAGAGTCGGGTCTCAACTTGGTAGGCCTCTACTCCCGGTCGAAAGATAGCAATGTTGAAAGTCGACGGGTCTGGCCATCGACAAGTCGAAGTCGGGAAAGCGGATCGAAGTCGCCAACTCTGCAAGCCAGAGGCTCACCAATGTTCGAGATGATGTTGAAGATTCAGGTCAGAGTAGCAGACAGTGGTCTATTCAGGATACTGCACTTGGATGGGTGTCCTACGGGACGCTTTACACCAACCAGGAAGGAAAATATACACGGAAGGGTTTTAGTTCCAATGGCTAAAAATTTATTGGTGAACTTGAATCTCTTTTATACACAGCAAACTACATTAACTCAAGGGGGCAGTGCATGAAGCATAACCCAATTCAGTGGATACAATAGGGAACACAATGGGGCCAGACATGATCAAATCAGGTGGACAATGGGCATCAACAGGGAGACATAAGGCTAGGCAGAGTGACATTGTTTGGTGGACCTCCAATACACATCCTGATACAATTGCCAGTTCACCGTTCAACCAATCCCTGGGTCGCCTACTTTTCCCCGTGTTACCTCTATGAGGGACCTTTAACTGTCGAACCCAGTAATTTGGCCAGTCGGGGGGGTGCCTACTAGCTCAGGTCTATTTTTCACAACAACGTGTCATAGAATCCGAGTTTCGATGAACAAGTCTATAGTTCTTTTAACCCGTTAAATTCTGGGTAGTCTTTAAAGTAGGGAGTCCGAGAAAATCCCACATGGCCCCTTAGTAACGGCCTTTGCCCGTTACAACTGTCAAGGGTCGTTAAGGGGTTAAAAAAATGCTACAAATCAATCACAACATTACTCTTATGTGAAAGACAAGGTACATTTACCCAGTCTGGTACATGGGGAAATGCAGCCTATCATACATATATACCTTATTATACCTTTATTTTTCATTTCATTTTATATATAAGGTGTTATTGTTTGTTAATAGAACATTATAAGGTTATATATCACAGGTCTGGAATTGTTTCAGGTCTTTTTGTGCTGAACGCTGCATGTGGGGTTCTATTGTTTGCTAAAGAGCTAAGTTTTGATATTTATGGTTCTATTCAGAGTTGCAGTTCTTTAGCTTTTCTGTATTAATAAAAGGAGAAGGCTGGCATGCCAGATTATCCATCTCCAGCCACACACACACCCCATGGCGTACAAATACACCCAGGGGCTGCAGTAAGGAGAAGTTATTCAGGTCTCCTGTATTCTGCCTGTACAACACATAGGGGGGGGGATTTTCTCCGCAAGTAGTTGCCCTACCCCATTATCTGCTCTACCACCCCCAGCTACTCCTGTGATAATCTCTGTAAGGAAATGCAGGGACCTCCAATACACACGCAAACCACAATACATACAACATACATACAATCATACCTGGGAACTTCCAGTTGAGGTCTACAAGGAGGGGAGTCCTCTGGTGCAGCAGGGGATAACAATAATGACGCGAATTGTGTTAAAAAGGGGCGGGGCTTGATGCAAGTTGAGGGGGCAGGGCTTAAAGGTGTCACACAGAAGGCTGGGGAAGGAGGAACACCGGGAGAAACAGCAGATGTGGGCAGAGTTTCAATAGAAACTCCCCATATCTGGAGGAATCAGCTTCTGCCCCGGAGACCCGGAAAAAGCTATGTCAAAACCGGAGTCTCTGGGGCAAATCCAGAGAGTTCCCAGGTATGCATACAATACACACACACACACAATACACACACGCACAGGATACACACACAACAATACATACACAACACACATGCAATACATAAGCACACACAACACGCACCACACACACACCATACACACAATACATACATGAATGCAATACACATGCAAAGCACAAACAGACAATATACACACACACATAATAAACACTCAACACTCAACACACAACACGCACGCACAACACACATGCACAACACACCTGCCCACAATACACACACGCAGTACACACACAAAAAAAAAAACAATACACATATGCACAAAAAAATGCATAACACACACATACAAGGAATAAACACAGACACATAATAAACAACACCCATAATACACCACAGCACACACAATACACATGCACAACAAATGCACAAAACTCACACAACACACAAACAATGCACACATCACAATACATACAACACAAACACAATACATACACATGCACAACACATACAAGCAATATACATACACAACACACATGCCCGCAACACACACACACACAATATACACACACACGCACAACACACATACCTCAATACACACATGCTCACACAAAACACACATGCTCACACAAAACACACATGCATAACACACCACAATACAATATACACACAATACACAACACACACACACACACACAACAAACAGTGGCACAGCTCAGTATAAATCAGTGCCCCAGACTACTTGGATGTTTCTCCATGCTATGTCTCAGGATAAGGCGGGTGCTTCATTTTTCATTTGTCCTTCCCCTCGGCACATTTGTTTATCCCTGATCTCGCAAGACTCACGGGGTGGTTTTTATCTGCTGATGTTTGTTTGCAGCCCATTTACATCCGCATTTTATCGGATGTTCCATTCTCTGTAGCGGGTCATGTGACTTCTGTCTTTGGGCCTGGGCCATTTGCTATTTCTTTTTCGAGGGTTTTTTTTAGCAGACGGCATCAGTATCACAGAATCATGTGAGTCTCTGGAGATTGGGGGATTGGTCCCTGGCACTGATTTATACTGAGCTGTGCCACTGTTTGTTATCCCCTGACGAAGCCTAGCAGCGACACACCTTGGGATCTGTGGCATGGTTTGGAGGGGTCTGACCCATTTGTACCCTTATGATCAGAGGTTTGATGTTTTTTTTCTGTATTTTTCTGAATTATTTTTCTATTGATTGTATCTAACACTACATGCTTCAACATTTTTTCAAGTTGAAGGTGTTTTTTTCACATTTAAGTGAGTCTTATAACCTGTGGATTCCATATGGTTACTTTGTTGTAGGCACAAGAACACTATTTTTATATCTTGTCTTTAGTCATATTTTTCCTATCTCCTCTAGATCTCCTTTATAAGGATATACTATTTGGTTACATTGGGATCCTTGATTTTGTATATTTTTGTGCTTGACATATGTTTATGTGATGATTCTTTTTGAAATATGATATGATCAGTGTACCCCTCCTGCCTGTTATGTGTTTTTAATGATGTTTTAAATGTGAGTCTTTAATCTTATATACTTTGTGTGGAAACACTTAATAAAATTATTTTTGTATTTTTTCTGTACTTTGAGTTGAGTGCCTCTTTATTAAAGGACTTCTGTGTTAGGGGTCTTCTTTTGATTCCCATTATAACAAGTTTATAAGTTTTGTCCTTTGAGTGCACCAGACTATTTTAGTCCTATTACTTCAAAGATAGGTTAGTTTTGACTAGTGCTAGCCTTTTTCATGTTTAAGTGAACTGCCCCAGGAAAGAACTCTGTGGTTTGGTGTGCTGAGGCTACACACACAATGATCTGCTTATCTGCCAATCAAACTGTTCAGACTGACCAGTTTGGTCTGCCCGATCTGATTAAGCTCTTTGAGTAAATAGTAGACTGGTGCAAAGCAAAAAAAATCAGTTTTGTCTAAATCATTTGTTCATTTTTTTTATTTTTTTTTTACCCATTTGGATGAAACAAATGTCATTGACCCCCCTGGGCCTACTCAGGCAATTGCCTGAGTCAGAATGAGGGAAAAATGAATTTGGCTTTAATATGGCCATCTCTGTTCAAATTAGTTCTCACTCTCCCATTGGCTGGGATTGTGTGTTACACAGGATACAGAATGTGCCCTGTTGTAACCTCACCTCAAAGCCAATTTGCATCTAGCTGGAGATATTATGGATAAATGTATAGTCACCACTCAAGCTAGATGCTGATTGGCTGGGAGTAGTGTTGAGCGAGCACCCCGATGCTAGGGTGCTCGGGTGCTCTGACCGAGCACCCCCTGAGGCTCGAGTGCTCGGCCGAGCACCCGAGCCCCATTGAATTGAATGGGGTGACACGAGCATTACACCAGGCACCCCCTGCTCTGATGAGGGGAGGGTGCCTGGTCAATGCCCCCCTTCATCTCCGCTATGCCCCCTTCATCTCCGAATGCCCCCTTCATCTCCGCAATGTCCCCCTTCATCTCCGCTATGCCCCCTTCATCTCCGCTATGCCCCTCTTCCACAATGTCCCCCTTCATCTCCTCTATGGCATAGAGGAGATGAAGGGGGACATTGTGGAAGAGGGGCATAGCGGAGATGAAGGGGGACATTGTGGAAGAGGGGCATAGAGGAGATGAAGGGGGACATTGTGGAAGAGGGGCATAGCGGAGATGAAGGGGGACATTGTGGAAGAGGGGCATAGACTCTATGCCCCTCTTCCACAATGTCCCCCTTCATCTCCGCTATGCCCCTCTTCCACAATGTCCCCCTTCATCTCCTCTATGCCCCTCTTCCACAATGTCCCCCTTCATCTCCACACTGTCCCCCTTCATCTCCGCAATGCCCCCTTCATCTCCGCAATGCCCCCGTACCTCCAGTCCCTGGTGGTCCAGCGGAGCGTCTTCAGATCTGTGCCTCCTCCGGCACAGATCCCCGCCACCCGAACATGGCGGGCGAGCACATGGCGGTACTCGACGAGTACCGCCATGTGCCGAGCAGAGCGATGCTCGAGCCGATCTGAGCATCGGCCGAGCATGCTCGCTCAACACTAGCTGGGAGTTGAGGTTACTGCAGGGTGTATTTCTGTGTAACCCCAGAATCCCAGCCAATGGGAGGATGGGAACTAACCTGAACAGGGATAGCCATATAAAAGTCAATCCTTGTTAATTTTTCCCTCATTCTGGTTTTGGCAACAGCCCAAGCAGAATTAATGGGACAGTTATTTTTTGTAGAGGCAGTGATGGTGGAGACTGGGTAGAAGGATTTTTTATTATTTATTTATTTTTAGATACACCATGGAATAGAGCACACAGCTGGACCTCTGACATCAAGGTAAGTGTTAAATAGAAATAAACAAAGTTAAGTACCATTGGGTGCATGGTATAAGTTTCAGGAGCTTTATTGACAATAACAAATTCAAACTTTATTGCACATTTCTAATACTGTTTTTGACACTGAAAAATCAACCCTTTTAAAGTTGAATGTTTTGGTTGAACCCGTAAAGACATAGTAATGTCTCAAGTAAGTTTGATTATTCCTTATACTTTGTAATAACACTCTGCACCATTGCCAATGTTCATATTGGTCTAATTTTTGAGTAATTATATAATAAAGTTTTCCCCTGCCACCCATTTTACATACGTCACTATTCTGTCTTCAGATCAGAAAGCTTTATATGCGTAATTGCAAATAAACTTCACCCTCAAACTTGAGCTGATGTTTATATGTAAAATCCACCCAAACTGTATTATCAAGATCAGGTCTTTTTCCCCAAACTATATCAATCATAGTTGTCACATTATTAGCACTGTTGCCTGCATTTAATAAGACCAAATGAGTCTGAAAAAGAAAAAGCTAATAACGAGCATATAAATCATCCGACTGTAGATGCATTTAAGAAAACAGAGTAATGGAATAGATTATTCTTCCTCTTTAAATTATTATAAGGGTATAACAACATACTCATAGAAGTCAGAAACTCATACAGTTAGCAACTTTATTTTGACCTGAGTCCTATTGGTGATTCTAATGAACAGCATGTTCCTGGATTTATATATAAAAAATAAATCCTGTAATCATAATCAAAAATATGGAATTCTTTTCTCCTGATCTATAAGGAGGATTTATTTTCGTAATTTATCTGTATTTTATCTTGTATTTATTGGGCTAATCAATCCACCTCAGTTCCAGCATGACTGGATACTGGGGCAGCTGGCTGCTTTATGGATGCGGAATTCGCTGCCAGTAAAAACATTCCAATGCTGCCTCTTGCCTCCCCTTTGGCCATGGAAGCCATTGATGGCAGACCACTACAACCCTCTCACATTACACATGAGACAGCTTTGTTAACCTTGAGAGTGGGAGACCTACATACGGAAACCCTGAAGTTTCAGGTAATTAACTCTCCACACCATGCCATGGTCCTGGGTTTCCCTTGGGTCCAGAAACATAACCCCAGGATAGATTGGCACACTTGTGATGTGGTGGACTGGACCCCACTATGTAAAAAGTCTTGTTTATCATGCCCAGTAAGAGTTACACAGACATCATCTATCCTCCTTCCAGAGGAGTACATGTCTTTTATTTAGTGAAAGCCAAGCTGAGCTCCTGCCGCCTCATAGGCCCTATGATTGTACGTTGGAATTGCTTCCTGGGACTTCACCCCCGAGGGGTCGGGTCTATCCCTTGTCTGTGAAGGAGAATAAGGCTATGGAGGAATATGTGACGGATGCGCTGGCTAGAGGCATCACATACGAAAATCCACATCTACCGCTGGTGCTGGATTTTTCTTTGTCAAAAAGAAGGACGGGGAGCTTCGTCCATGTATTGATTTTTGTGGGTTGAATAAGATTTTGGTCAAGAATGCTTATCCTATTCCCTTGATCACCAAACTCTTTGACCGAGTCAAGGGTTCCAAGATTTTCACTAAACTCGATCTGAGAGCTGCGTACAATTTAGTATTAGATAGCCTATAATACCTGGAGTGGGTATTATGAGTACTTGGTCATGCCCTTTGGTTTATGTAACGCTCCGGCTGTCTTCCAGGAGTTCATAAATGATGTGTTAAGAGAACTCCTTCCTAGTTGTGTGGTGGTATATTTGGATGATATCCTCATCCACTCTGAAGTTTCAAAGGTCCTTAGCCTACTACGGGGGAATAAGTTGTTCTGTAAACTTGAAAAGTGCGAGTTCCACAAATTGCAAGTGAAATTCCTAGGCTACATAATTTCCGCTGCTGGATTTGCCATGGACCCCCAAAAATTGTCTGGATTGGCCATGTCCTAAGGGACTCAAGGCTCTCCAAAGGTTTCTAGGTTTTACAAATTATTACCGTAAATTCATCAAGAATTTTTCAACTATTTCCCTGATACTTGGAAATCTTGGTCCAACCACAAATTTAATACCCCTTAATTGAGACATCATTAAGTATATAGATCCTCTTATCCTACTTTACTTCATTTATTTACTGACTTATAATCAGTTGATATAATACTGGTTAGGATGCAGGAGTGGACAGTATTCACACTATATATTTTTATTTTTTATTTTATTTTTTCTTCTCTCCTCCCCTACCTCTCTCTTCACCTAATAACTTGTCTAATTATTTAAAATCAAACAAAAACAAAACTAATGCCTTGATGCTGTTTTGGACTATAAAGCTTGTCTGTGTGCATATGATTACCATTTACTGCTTGCTTTTATCAATGCTCTATGTCTGTTTGTCCCAGATTATACTGTTTTCTTTACTTGTCACATTGTACTTTTAATTGACCAATAAAGCGTTAAAAATTAAAAACAATATAGCATGTAAACTTGGGTTTATTCTATTAACAAGTATGTAGGTTCATGTATGTCATTCCATAAACAAAACTTTATGTATTCTATAAAACTGGCATTCACAGAAAATTGTTATTATGGGAAAAAGGGATTTCCCTGCACATTATTATAGTTTACACATAATTTAAAAGCACAAGCAAAAGCATGTCATATTAATGATAACTTCCATTAATAACAGACAGGGTTGTAACTGGCTTTGGAGAGTGGTCAGATCTCTACTTTTTCCACATTGCAATGAAAACAGATAATGTGTTATTCTTCAAAATTGTCCTATATGAAATAGAGACATCTGTTGTCTGTAGGCTATGAGGGATCTGTTATTTTGGGTTGTGCTACATTAGACAGATTTGCTCATATTTTGGAAAGGAAGAGAGGCTATTGCCTTGGTTTAATTTAGTATTGAACAATAGATCAGAACTCAAATTAATACATTTATGACAATATTACCAGTAAGACCTCAAGTAGCTTAAACCATAATCATATTCATGTCCCAATTTCCTGATCTAGAATCTTGAAAGAAAATGTATTTTCTGCTTGCACAATATGAAACCATTTGTGAGCAATTAACAAAGCGGCTAGGTTATCTGCTCCAGATCACAAGGGTCTGCTTGACAGTTATTATATATGTTTAAGACCAATGTAGTGGGAAGTGTGGAAAGTTTAAACACTTAGATGATTTGAAAATGCTAAAGACTGGCATCATTTTTTCAATATAGTAACAACTCCATCAAGTTAAAATTTCCTGGTGCTAAATAATTTAGTCTATCAGGACTTCTTGTTTTGCCTACTAATACACAGTATAACTCTGCATGTTCCCTTTTGAAAGAAATTAATCTAATCTTCTCTTAAATGTATGCATTGTATCTGCCATGGCCACATCCTTGGGCAAGGAATTCCAAAATGTAACAGACCTTACTGTAAAAAACCTCCTTTCCTCTAATCTCAAGGGGTGACCCCTGGTTATTTGATCAGGACTTGGTATTAATAGCTCACTGCAGAGATCCTTGTACTGACCTCACATATACTTGTACATTATGATAAGATCTACTCTTAGTCATCTTTTCTCTAGAGTAAAAAAACAAAGTTTATCTAGTCGTTCCCCATACATCCTCCATTCCATTAATTAATTTTGTTGTTCTTTGTTGTACTCTCTCAGTTCTATATATTCTATATCCTTTTTCAAGACTGGTGCCCAAAACTGCACTGTATATTCGAGGTGAGGTCTTACCAATGATTTGTACAATGGCAAAATTATGTTATCCACTCTTGTTTCAATGCCACTTTTTATGCAAGACAGGACTTTGTTTGCTTTTGCTACTGCTATTTGATACTGGTCACTGTTTCCAAGCTTGTAATTTGCAAGGATTCCCAGGTCTTTCTCTACCGAGTCCCCTAAAATTATTCCATTTATTTCTTAAGTAGCATTGGGATTTTTTCTTCCCAAATGCATGACTTTACACTTTCCCACATTAAACTTCATATTCCACTCAAATGAACACTGAGGTACTCCACTCTCAACTTTAACTATAGTGGAGAATAGTCCATTTACAACCACACACTGTTTCCTATCCTTCAACCAGTTTTCTATCCAAGTGCAAATCCCCAGTTTCATTAATTTATACCCCAGCCTCCTGTGTGGCACTGTATCAAATGCCTTTAAAGTATATAGATATACTACATCAAAGGCCTTACCATTATCTAGGCTACTACTTACTTCTTCATAGAAGCTGAAAAGATTAGTTTGGCATGACCTATTCCTCATAAAACTTTGTTGAGTCCTCCTAACAATTGTATTTTTTTTGCAGTGTAATCCTGAATATAATCCCTTATCCTTTCTAGCAGTTTTTTCACTACAGAGGTCGGACTCATTGGTCTATAATTCCCAGGTTCTGTTTTAATTCCCTTCTTAAATAGAGGTACTACATTAGCTTTACACCAATCTTGTGGCACTGAGCCTGTGGTGACAGAAGCGTTAAAGAGTAAAAAGAGGGGTCTTGCTAACAATTCACTGAGTTCCTTAAGAACCTTTGGATGTATACCATCAGGACGAGGTGCTTATCTCAATCTTAATTTTGTTCAGTTTTCCCATGACCTCTTCTGTTAACCCAATATCTGATAATGGTATGGTTTTATTTGTTACTTGATGAGGCTCGTCTACCATTCCTTGTTCCCTTGTATATTAACAATGCCAAGAAAATGTTTAGAACACCAGCCTTTTCCTTATCTTCTCTAATCAACTCACCCATCTCATTTTTGAAAGATCCAATGCACTCCCTCCTAAGTTTTTTGCTATTTATGAAAAACTTTTTTTTGGATTAGTCTTGCTCTTCCTTGCAATTCGAGTATTATTATCTATGTTTGTTAACCAAATTACCTTTTTTTTGTTGCATTCCCTGTATTTCACGAAAGAATGTTCTGTACCTTCAGATTTAAATAGTTTAAATTCCTTTTTTCCTTGCCATTTCCTTCTTTACATTTGCAGTTAACCACATTGTCTGTGATGTACTTCTTTTGCATTTGTTTTTCCATTGGTATATACTGTTGAATACATTTCTGCAACCTATATTTAAAGTCTGACCATTTTTCCCTCAGTACTTTTGCATTTAAATAATTTATCCCAGTGTAAGTGTTGCATTGACCCTATTAACCCCTTAAGGACCGGAGGTTATGGGACATTTCCGTCCCATAACGACCGCATAGGGGCACTTTGACGAGCCGGTACACGTGACCTGTCACGTGTATCGGCGCGTCACTATGGGGCTTGAAACAAATCGCTCCGATCTTGGAGCGGTCTATTTCATGCCCTATTTTTTACTTACAGCGCTCCCGGTAGAGCGCTGTAAGTAAAAAGTACGTGACGTACCAGGACCGTCAAGGGTCGTTCGAGCAAATTTACCCTTGACGGTCCTGGTACGTCAAGGGTCCCTAAGGGGTTAACAATTTGAAACTGGCTTTTTTAAATTAAGAGTTTTGGTTGAACCTATCCAGTTTTGCTTTCTCAAACTGATCTCAAATGTAACCATGTTGTGATCACTGTTTCCCAAATGTTCACCTACCTTAATCTTGCATGTCTATGTTATTCGTTATAGCTAGGTCCAATACATTGTTATTTCTTGTCGGCCACCATTTGTAACATGTAGTTATCCCTAAGCATGCTCACAAACCTGCTTCCCTTAGCACTCTGACAGGACTCATGTTTCCAGTTGATGTCTGCATAGTTAAAATCCCCCCTAATTACAGTATGCCTAAAATGCACAGCTTTCCTCATTTGGGACACAACATTAGGTGGTTTGTAGCATATATCCACCAACACTTTTTTTTTTGCCTCAGTTTCTACCCACAAGGACTTCACATTATGGCCAGTTTCCTCACTAACATCACCCCTTAAAATTGGATTTAGAAGCACATACCTCCCCATTTTCTATTAATCCTGTCTCTCCTAAACAGGGAATAGCCCTCTATATTTACAGTCCAATCATGTGTATCATCCCACCATGTTTCAGTTATACCAGTTATGTCAAAATGCTCATTAACCACCAGCATTTCAAGTTCTACCATTTTATCTACCATACTTCTTGCATTTGCCAACATGCAATTCATTTTGAAGTCTGCATATTTTACCCACTGACTGCCCTTTTTCTACATCTTCATTTCATAGGAGTTCATCTCCATATTCATCTGCATACCTTCTCCACCCTCATGATCATTTACTTGGAACCAGTTCCTATCTACTCTATATACCCCATTTTTCCTATCTATATGCCCCCCCTTTTCCTAGATTAAAAGTTCTTGCACCCTTCTTAGCATTCTATCCCCTAGCATGATGGCTCCCCTACCATTTAGATGCAGTCCATCACTTCCATATAGATAGTACCCAAGAGCAAAGTCAGCCCAGTGCTCTGGAAATTCAAAACCCTCCTTCCCTCACCAATACGTAAGCCATCCATTAAAGGGATAGTAATACTTTAGTATTACTAATCCCTATAGGAAAGTAGTACTAAAAAAAACATATTGCCCCCAGTGTCATCTCTCAAACCTTTATGGTTTGAGAGATGATCTCTTTTAAAGTTGCCCTCTCCTTCCCCCTTCCCCGTAGTCAGCATGCTAGCTGACTGAAGGGAAATCTGGTCATAGATCATCAAGCGGCTCTGCAGCAGAGCCGCGATCGCGTTAATTTAAAAAAAAACTTTCACTAAAACGGTCTTCTACGTGTGCTTGCAAACCATTTCAATGAAAGTTTTCTTTTTTAGGAACGCGATCCGGCTGTGCTGGAGAGCCGCCTGAAAGTCGTACGACTTTCTTCCCTTCAGTCAGCTAGCATGCTGACTACAGGGAAATGGGAGGGAGAGGGCAACTTTAGAAGCGATCATCTCTCAAACCATAAAGGTTTGAGAGATGACACTGGGGGCAATATGGTTTTTTTAGTAGTACTTTGCTATAGGGATTAGTAATACTTAAGTATTACTATCCCTTTAAGCTCCCTGGTCTCCCTCTGCCCACCTGCATTGGTGCATGGCACAGGTAGTATTTCAGAAAACACTACCCAAGAGGCCCTTGCCTTGAGCTTTTACCCTAGATCCCTGAAGTTATTTTTTGGTAACTCCATCTTCCTCCAACTTTGTCATTTGTACCAACACGTACCAAGACAGCTGGATCATTTCCAACCACTCCCAATAAACTGTCTGTCCTCTCCACAATATGCCGAGCCCAAGAACCCGGGAGACAACATACTGTTTGGCACATCTCATAGCTCTAAGTTATGTGCATTGTCAAATAGCTACTGGAAGATGTGCTTATGGGTGGGTACGTGGCACCAGTCTTGTGTGTGCAAACATGTTTCCTAGTTATACAGGAACATCTAGGTACAGATGGCAAATGTCCCACTACAGTTGCTAAATGGCCAATTCTTCACTGTGCATACTCAGTTTACCCGCTGTGCAGATTTTCACACCTTTTTTCCATTTTTAAGGATGCTGCACTCTGTTATCTATTCTAAGTCATCTTAGCCTTCCATTCTTAACCTTTGGCATTCCTTTTTCAGTTCTGATCTCCTATTGTGACCTTTGGATTGTCTCCTGACCTGTGATCCAGTACTGCCTGCCCTGACCATGGAATGTTATTCTGGCTTTCAGCCTGTTCCACCTGCTCCTGATTAAGAATCCATTCTCCTAGCCATGACCACTGAGTTGTTATTATTCGGCATTATGCTTTAAATTAAATAAGGTCTGTTGTCCTAGACTTCCTGATTGACCAGCAGGTGTATTTATACTGATCTAGTTTGCTGCTCAGCTGGAACTGCATATTCATGCTTATGCCTGACACCTTTACATTCTCAGCCTCATACAGCAACAAAGGTACACTTGCAGTTGACTCACCCTTTAATGGCACTCCCCAGCTTCATTTTCCAGTATCTTGTTGTAGCTATTCCTCTGGTTTATGCAGCTGAGCCCCCTGCCATTTGGCTTCAGCCTTTAAAGGGATAGTAATACTTCTTTTATCTTTATTTTTTTTTGTAGGCATTAAAAAACATGAAGAACGATATAAGTCTTATCTCTCAAACCTTTATGGGTTGAGAGATATTCACAAGCAAAGTTTCCCATCCCACCCCTTTTACCTAGTGTAAGCCATCTCTTCTCAGATGTGGAATGCAGTCCATAGACCAGACAGATAACAGCAGGGGACTCTCTTCTTTCTATAAGAACAATGAAAGCCCTGCCCCCCTTGACAAGTTTTTCAGGTTTTTCCCTTATCTTAATTGAAGATTGTCCCTCTCTGCAATCTACCTGGGCACCTCCCTTCTGATCTGGCTGAGCAGTGTTACATCAGTAAAAGGGGCAGGAGGGGGATACTTTGACACTAAATTACTCTTGAAGTACAACTCTGACAGAATTGAAATAATACTCTCCAAAGTCCAAATACTATGATGATTAATTAGAGCTGCTTTTATTATGAAACATTACTATCCCTTTAAACAACCACTGGTCTTCACTGAGAAAGGTAATTCTGACATGCAACCAAGTGGCTTTAAATAAGATATTAGAGGACTCTAATGTACTCTACCCATACTTTACAACTCAACTATGATGGACATAAGAACAACATACCCCTAGATGCTTTAATCCAGAATCACATTTTCCAATATATTGCAAAATAAAAAGCCACAGAACAAATATAAACTGGTGTATATATATACATAGTAATACAGATAATTCAATAATGTCCTTTCTTGTCGATATTTGGCTAGAGTTAATTAAAGCAGTTAGCCAAACACTTCTCACACATAAACTGTAGAAAATATATAAAGAGCTTTGAGTCCCCATGGGTAGAAAAACACTGTATAAAAATAGGATATTATTTTTCAGTTCAGGAAACATTACCAAATACAATTTCAGCTTATTACTTTACTTGACACATCATAAGTTTCACTCACCGAAATGGGATAAGCATCAAGGCAGTCAAAAATCTCACCTGTACAACAGACAGTGTAAGTGCCAAAGTGGCCTGAACCTGCAAAATTGGCATCCACTATGGAAACTTACAAATTCTGTAACCCCCACCCAGCGCAGTTGTGTAGGTTAACTTTGCAAGGAAGAAAATGGGAGTCAACATATGATGAAGCTAATTAATCAATGATTATTAGAGCCCACCCTACAGATTAGGATAACATGAGTTACTAATGCACATTTTTATTTTGGGGATCGATATTGAGAGCCATAAGGTGAGAACATCGACACATTGTTGTATTGTGTTAAATATTAAATCAAAAGGGTTATAATATATTAAAAATCAAGACCAGTTCCTCTACATACTAGTTTATTCAAAGCATACGCTTTAAAGCCAGCAAAGGCTATAAATTAGCCCCTGATGAAGTGAAGCTGCTTCAAAAACCTCATGTTATTGAGCAGAAATATGCCCAATTGGGATCCAAAGTGACATTAGAACTCTTCAATGGCTGCATCATTGACTGAACATTTCCCATAATGTCTTATGGGTCATTAAATCAGCTCTCGATCAGTCCCAAAGTTTGCTCCTAATTTTCTGGAATTTGATGGCTCAACATTAAAAAATGCTTGTTTTGCAAATTGGTTCAAATGTAACATAGGCAATTATTAGTGTAATTTTGTTAAAAATAAACATTCTTTCAAAATATAGAAGATATGTAAATGTAACTATGATATTTATACATAAATTTAACATACTTTTTTATGGTAATACTAGTTGAAGAGCCCATGTACACAGGCCACAGTGCCACCCAGAAACGGCCACGGTGCAGTCATGCATAGTAGAGACTGCCCGCGCTGCGGCTGATACGGATACCTTCAGTGCACAGAGAGGACTACGGTCTGAATTTGGAATGCCCCGCTCCATTATCAGCCGCGGCGCAGGCAGTCTGTACTGCGCATGACTGCAGCGCGCTCAGCCGACTCTACTACGCATGGCAGCTTCTGACAAACATACATTTAGCAAATTATTATATAGGATTTGACATGAAAACCTATGAAGTGCTTTTTTACATCTGAACATTAACAAGGAACACTCATTTTCTCCTATTTTAACATAACACTAAATGTTTAATAAAATAGGCATTAACGCCTGAAAATTTACTTCCAATAACAAATATTTTGACTCTAATAACAATAACAATTTCTCATTATTTTTTTTTTAGAACATGAAGCCCTAAATGTAGTATGTCAAGGTCAAAATGAGAAGCACAATACACAAATGACCCCTGGGCAGTTATTCTCATTTTTCTGAGGCTTTGATTGGTCTTATAGCATACGCTCTTACAATGGAATGAACACAGACTGGTGTAGTCTTCAGCTGAATTATCTCAGGACAATTTCCTTTCTGTAGATCCACAGATCATTTCATAAAAAGCAAAAAACAATCATCCAATGCATTTCATGAACTATACTAACCACTTCAATAGGGGCATAAAAGTTCCAAAAACAAAGTACTTCAGTAAATATCTTGTTGTTTTTAGACAAAGTAATTAAATCCCTCCAAGGTGTCTTCCCTCTTATGCAATTTCTATAATATTATTCATAATTATGTTTAAATGAGAATTATAACTACAAGATTTAGTAGTTTGTAATTTGTTCAATAAAATGGCTTACATAGGATGGTGCCCTGCATACAGCAGTCAGTTATAGCTATCTATATATATAAAAGAGAAAGGCTCATAACATAATTTATGTCTCCTCAGGAGACACACACACCCAGGGGCGGCAATAAGGAGGGGTTACTATTCCCATTGGGTGATTCAATAGGGGCGTGATTTTCACACCAATTGCAGTGGCCGAAGGCCACTGCTATTGGTGTGAAAGTCATGCAGGGAGTTGGCCCGCCCCCACTATGCAGCCCGCCCACCACTATCAAAGTCAGAATAAAACAAAATGGCTGCCACTTGCTCCTACACCACAGACAAACACACACATGTCCCACTCACCCAGCACCAAACACACACACATGCCCCACTCACACAGCACCAGACACATGCCCCACTCACACAGCACCAGACACACATGCCCCAGTCACACAGCACCAGACACACACACGTGCCCCGGTCACACAGAACCAGACACATACACACATGCCCCACTCATACAGCATCAAACACACACACATGCCTTATTCACACAGCACCACACACACACACAAAAGCCAGAAAGAAATATGACTGACACACAGTCACTCACCCTGACTCCCAGTGGCCTCAGCAGGATCTGTAGTACAGCCACTGAGGAACAAAATGGCAGTCAAAGGGTTAAGGTAGGTCCTCATTGCTCAATTATTTATTCACGGTCATAATTTGCCATACAACACATAGGACAGGCAGCCATCAGGTACACACTTAACCCAGTGACTGCCACAGGGTTGTGTATCAGGTTTTACCGCTCAGGGAGTGTGTTCAAACCCCTCACACTGTAAACTTGCATTTCCCTCCCACTTCTTCTCCTTCCCCAGCCTATTACTAACACTTTTCCACTTTTCTCTTAAGCCCCGCCCCTACTCATGATTAAGCCCCACCCACTTTTAACCCAAAATTGCCCCGTTGCTCTCTCGACATCAGCCCCACATGAGGGACTCCACAAGTAAAAGTTCCCAGGTATTACACACACATGCCCCCCCCCCACACACACACAAACATGCCCCCCCCCCACACACACAAAGCCAGAAAGAAATATGGCTGACACACAGTCACTCACCCTGACTCCCAGTGGCCTCAGCAGGGCCTGTAGTGCAGCCACTGAAGGGTGCTACAGCACCAGGGGAACAAAATGGCACTCAAAGGTTTAAGGTAGGCCCTCTGCTGAATTACTTCTTCACTGTCATCATTTGCCATGCAAGACACAGGACAGACAGCCATCAGGTACACACTTAACCCACTGACTGCCACAGAGTTGTGTATAAAGTTTTACATCTCCTCCTTCCCCAGCCTATTACTAACACTTTTTCACTTTTATGTTAAGCCCCGCCCTCTACTCATGATTAAGCCCCACCCACTTTTAACCCAGATTGCCCCATTTGTCTCTCCACATCAGCACCACATGAGTCCCCTCCAGGGACTCCACAAGTCAATGTTCCCAGGTATGAATATACTTCCCACTACTATTTAACTCTGACGTGCCTCTCTATACCTTAACCCTTTGAGTGCCAGAGGGGTGCACAATTCATGCACGCATGTGTTTCTGCGCATATATGTTGCGTGTGTGTGTGTCCATCTCTGTTACATATTTGTGTGCATGTGTGTATCTCCGGTGTGAGTGTGCATGTCTTTTGCATGTCTCTGCCTCTCACTGTGTGTGTGTGTGTCTGCCTGTGTGTTGCATATATCTGTGTTTACCAGTGTGTCTATATTTCACACACATGCGCCCAACGGTCATAACATGACGGCCAACGCCATCCCACATAGTGTATAAGCGCCCAACATGTGTCACTTAACCCTTTCACTGCCAGAGGACTATACAACTCATTACACAGCAATGTGTTGCGTACCTCTCTCACACTCACAGTTAAAGTGCTTCACTCCAACCAACTGCTACACTAGGTGTGTATAATGCAGTAATCCTACAGCCCTGTATTTCATGTCTACTTCACTGTCTGTGTATATTCATTTCTCCCCCTCACCCATTACTTTAACACTTCACTGTCCCTCTTCTCCTCAATCTTTCATCTCCTCCTCCCTTGTCACCCCCACTCACCTATCCTCTTGCCATTCATCCATAGTCCCAATCTCACCATTTTACTCCCACATCACCATTACATTATCTATCACTGCATCTGTCACTTAACCCTCTGTCTGACAACCTATTTCTTCAAATGTACTGCAGTATCCACTGCTGTAATCTAAATTATTCCTTTACTTACAAACATCTTCTCACTGTGACCTTCACTAAGTACATTGCACACTCACTTCAGCTGTAAGGATACAGGACCTTATTCATCAAGTAACACAGCACACTCACTTCAACTGTAAGGATACAGGGCCTTATTCATCAAGTAACACAGCACACTCACTTCAACTGTAAGGATACAGGGTCTTATTCATCAAGTAACACAACTCACTTCAACTGTAAGGATACAGGGCCTTATTCATCAAGTAACACAGCACACCCACTTCAACTGTATGAATACAGGGCCTTATTCATCAAGTAACACAGCTCACTCACTTCAACTGTAAGGATACAGGGCCTTATTCACCAAGTAACACTGCACACTCACTTCAACTGTAAGGATACAGGGCCTTATTCATCAAGTAACACAGCTCAGTCACTTCACCTGTAATGATACAGGGCCTTATTAATCAAGTAACACAGCACACTCACTTCAACTGTAAGGATGCAGGGCCTTATTCATCAAGCAACACAGCACACTCAGTTCAACTTTAAGGATACAGGGCCTTATTCATCAACTAACACAGCACACTCACTTCAACTGTAAGGATGCAGGGCCTTATTCATCAAGTAACACAGCTCACACACTTCAACTGTAAGGATACAGGGCCTTATTCACCAAGTAATATAGCACACTCACTTCAACTGTAAGGATACAGGGCCTTATTCATCAAGCTGAAGAGCTGCAATTAAAACATTTGTTACAACTCTTATCATCATATCTACATCACCACTACTACGTCTGTCACACACTGTCTACATATGTGACATACGTCCATGTATGTGTGTGTCTCTCTGTATGTATGCGTTTAACAGTATGTGACACTCTCTGTCTCTTTAAGTGCGTGTCTGTAACACTGCATATTTCTGTTTCACACAATGTCTCTCTGTGTAAATAATATGACTGGCAACACCGTCCCACATTGCTAGTATTCATATATTTTGGAGCACTTTTGTAATCTATAGTTGGACAATTACATTTTAATATCTGAAAATGCGTACATAATTCTGAAGAATATGGGTGAGGCTTTTTTCTAAGGGTTATCTTATTTAGAGAGCATACATATTGTCTATTATGTGGAGGCATTAACTAAATGTAGAACTCATTATAAAAAATATATACATATGCCTGATGGCTGTAAAAAACTCAACCAATAGGAATTGGAGCGACAAGAGACAAGCAACCAATGAGGACCTGGGTCATTATTCTCCATAGGAGATTGAATTACCAGAGTCTGACATATAACTGAATTATGTCACTCCGGCTCCCCAACCAATGGGAACCAGAGTGACAGCTATAGGGAACGGTGGCGACCCATAGCAAGAGAGCCTACCTGCCCAGTAACGTAATGCACTGAAAGCCTTTGACACTGCAGAGAGACACCTACTACTCACACATGGCATTACCTATCAACATTCCCTTGACTGTATTGACCTAATTTCTCCATAGTTGATAGACGACCAATCAGGAGGATGCCTACCTGTCTAATGCATAACATGTACAACATTTTAACCAGCGTTTCAGACCAGGGGCAACACTCTTTCTGTAGCCAGCTGGCCACCTTGAATTCAGTCCTTTAGTTCATAGATCTGAGTCATTTACAAATGCCTCTGGCCCTTCTATGGAGTCCCCCAAGTAACAGGCCTAGTCTCGATGTATTGATAATTGCATACATGTGAAAGGCGACATTTAGAAGGCAACCAGAATGTGTGAACAACATAAAAATGATCCATATGAAAGGTGACATTTATAAGGTGACTTAAATATGTGCGTGACATAAATATGTTCTGTACTGACACAGGCGACATATTGCATATGTGCAAGATATTTTAACGCAGGCGACATACTGACAGCAGCATTATGAGAAAGGTGACATAACAAATGCACCATTTTTAGGCAAATTACATAGTTAATGCATCATTTTGAGGTGGGATATATAATAAATGCGACATTATGATGGTCACGATTCAGTGGTTGCTAACTCAATAGGATACCCATTCAGAAATACTCACAGGTATTGGGAAAAGCCTTTCATTCCTATAGGTATAGTTAACATACCATCTGTGCTTATAAAACACAGCTGTGTAATATTGTAATGCAGATAAAAACACAATGGAAATGATGTGCTCATATGTATATATCATTTCTTTATTTTCTTACTCTACTGGACAAATAAGCTTTGCAATTCAACTCAGGTATGTGTGTTGCTTTGGGGTTACCATATTTATCTCTCAATTTTGGAACATAATCACTTTACACAAAATATATTTATTTACGCTTGATATATAATACATTTAATGACCTGATGAGGTGTTTAATTAAAAAGAAATACATGTTCAAAGAGAAATAACAGTGAAAAACAGACATATTAGAAAGAAATATAAGCAATGATTTGTAAATAAAAAAGAAATTTAAAAATCCCCATACAGGAGTTCTTATTGAACTTAATCCCTATTGAAATAAATGCATAACAGGAAACCGTTATTTATATAAAATAAAAATATATATCCCAAGTACCAAACTAATTATGGAAATAACAATGAAATGTGTAACTGAGTAACTGCAAAAGCAATAAATGTCTAAACTTCTAAAATGTGAAATATGATTGATAACCCATATGCTAAAATAATAGCTTGCATGTAGCCAACTATTTTAAAGCAAAAGATTAAAATGGATAGAAAAAATACCCCAAAGACATAGAACATGAAAATAAAAAAAAATGGTTTCCAAATTCATTTCCTGGTTAGTAGCAATATGCAGAATCTCATTGTTGTTTTTTCCTATCCTTCAGCATACACAATTTTAAAAGGAGAGCTTGAAGCCTGATTATATCCATGTGTCTAATACTTCACATTGCATTGGACACCTCTCTAGAATCCAAGGGTTAATCTTGCCAATTCTTTCTAACAGCAGTTGTCGGTGTAATTCTTATATTAATAAAAGGCTCTGAGGTTGATGTACTAAAATGAATTGGAACAACTAGCTGCACCATAGGCGACGAACACAAAAAGACCGTCTCTGCATTCAAAGTGTTAAAAACTCAATCTAACTTAATGGGAGTTGTTATTTGTCTCCAGTGATGCATTTGGTTTATCTCACATAAAATGAATACGAAAGATTACCCCACAGTACTAGCACCCTAGAGCAGTGGTTCTCAACCCATGCCCTCAGGGCCAACTTACAGGTCAGGACTTAGGAATGTCCCTGTTAGAGCATAGCTGGGCTGATCAGAGGCTCATTCAAATGGATTAACTCACCTGTGCTCTGACAAGGAAATCCTCAAATCCACTGAGGGCCCGGGTTGAGAACCACTGGTCTAGTATATCTCATCCTTACTCATATCTGACCAAGCAATGGGACAGAGATGCATTAAAGGGTTAGTAATTCCCAATGATAATTTATTTTTTTAAAAATCTACAACAAAGCATAAAGTTATGTGGAGAAAACACCATCTCTCAAACCTTTATGGTTTGAGAGATATTTGCTGCTAAAGTTGCCCCCTCCCCCTCTTCTCCTGATGTCAGCTAAATAACGCTATTTCGGCTCTGCTGAAGAGCCACCAGCTGGTCCCTGGACCGGGATCTCCTGCTGTCAGTAGAGCGTTGGTGTCAGTAGAAGGGGAGAGAGGGGGGAACTTCAGTGGCGAATATCTCTCAAACCATAAAGGTTTGAGAGATGGGATTTGCTCCACATAATTTCTTTTTTTAAAATCTACATCACCTCATAAAGATATCTTTGGGCATTACTAACCCTTTAAAACCTAAGTTGTATTAAAATCCCTTAACACCTCAAGGACTATGGACATACATGTACGTCATTGGGAAAATGTGCAGTAATGCCCCATAACATACATGTATATCATGGAATTCAGGGGTCCCTGCGAGACTGGTCCTTAAGGGGTTAAGATTGCCTTGACACTCATTTAATAACTACAAGCAAAATATAAATTAAACCAAAAAAATAAAGCATAAGAAGAAAAGAATTAGTACTAAGTAGTAATTATTTTATTCTTATGCTTTATTTTTTTGGTTTAATTTCTGTTGCATATTGCTTATTGCTACAAATATTGATGAGGGTCCTGGCCAATGAGCGGTGCCTTGCCGGAATGTGCCAGTGATCTGGCGCTTTTTGGCTTTGGTGCTGTGGGTTGGTCTGTATCCATATTTACTACGTTAAGGCATCCACATTAGTTGGTAGTAAGAGCATTGATTATGTTAGTAAACACAAGAGGAACAAATTAAGTCCAATGTGGTCTATCAAAGAGTTTTGCATAAAAAGTATAGATATAAAGAAAGCTATGTAATCTGCAAATAAGCAATTGGGCTAATTAAAACTGAAAATGAGGAAACTTTTGCAAAAAATAACAAGAACAATCCTAAACATTTTCACAAGTATATAAATAGCAAAAAAAAATAAGATTGAAATTGACCCTTAAAACTGAGACAGGTTAATTAATTAGTGAGGATAAGGCAATGGTTCATACCTTAAAAATATTTTTCTTCTGAATATCCAAACAAAACAGCAATGGAAGACTTTTGGCAAACAGGCAGAATCACAGAATTTCCTCCATCATTTATATGGCATACGTGGTACAAAGTCCATAAGGGACTGGAAGATGTTATAGTGAATAAAGCACTTGTTCCTCTAGGCAAACACTCAAGGGTACCTAAGTAGCTTAGTTCAGTGAACTCAAGACCATTATACTTAATATTTATTGATTCACTCTGATCAGTAAAAGTGCCATATGATGGAAGGAAAGCAGATGTAGTGCCATTATTCAAAAAGGGGGCAAGATGTAACCCAGAAAATTACTTAAAAAGTATGAAAGATTTTAGAAGAATTATTAACCAATTGTATTCAAGACTTTGTGACAACCAACAGCATTATTAATAAGAGTAAATATAGTTTTATGAAGAATAGACTATGTTAAACTAGTGTACTTGCATTCTGTGAAAGAGTATGTACTAACTTGGACGAGGTTATTGCTAATGATGTAGCAAGTGATTAATGCATTAATTAAAAGGCTTTGGCTTGGAAGGGCATATCTGTGCATAGATAGAGAACTGGTTAAATTGTAGAATGTTGATAATTGTTGTAAATGGAACATTTTAAAGTTGGTCTAAATTTGTAAGTGGAGTGTTAAACAGAGTTCTTTTCTGGACCCAATGTTCACAAGAACTGTTTTTAATATTTTGCCATGAATAAGGGTTGTAAAGACAAATGTAAAAAAACATATCAGATTTTTACCAGGTCTGCTCCTATGAGTACAGATTTAGTAAAAAGCACAGGGCTGAGCTGTGCATCCCCGATATATCTCTAATCAGCCGTTTGAGACCTCTCGGCTGGAATGAACCCTAGACGGATTTGGCTTTGAGTCATAAATTACATAATTGTGTGTGCTTTCTCCATAGACCCACTGTGTTGGAATTTCAAGCCCAGTGCAGCTGGTCTATAGGGAGATGCACTGTGCATGACAGGAAACTGTTTTGTGTGATACAACATTTGATAACCCATCGCCATACCTGGGAACTCTCCAGATTTGCTCCGGAGACTCCGATTCTGA
This sequence comes from Rhinophrynus dorsalis, assembly GCA_037306005.1. NCBI lineage: Eukaryota > Metazoa > Chordata > Amphibia > Anura > Rhinophrynidae > Rhinophrynus > Rhinophrynus dorsalis. The sequence continues at coordinate 69,390,538 of CM074720.1, forward strand.
CAGAGCTTTACCGGGTCTCCGGGGCAGAGGCTGATTCCTCCGGATGTGGGGAGTTTCTATTGAAATTCTGCCACATCTGCTTTTTTCTCTCGTTGTTCCTCCTTCCCAGCCTTCTGTATGACACATTTAACCCCTTGAGTGCCAGAGTGGTACAGAATGCATTGCAAAGGAATGCATTCCGTACCACTCTGGAACGCAAAGGGTTAAGCTCCGCCCCCATTCTCATCAAGCCCTGCCCCTTTTTGACGCAATTAGCGTCATTATTGTCATCCCCTGCTGAACAGAGGACTCCCCTCCGGGTAGCCCTCGACTGGAAGTTCCCAGGTATGCCCATGGTAGCATCTGGGGTTTCTTTTCAGACTCGTGTTGTGTCTCCCCATTGTTGTGCTGGGGTTCACATAGTAGCCACAGCTTTATCACCAGGTCTGCTCCCAGGGGACCAAATCTGAACTATGGGATGGGAGATGCAGTTTAACACAGATCTGTCACCATAGTATTAATTTAGTTAGTTTTAAGAAAATTAATAAGATCAAAAACTATTAACTAAATTGGTTGGTGGCACAGTCTAGCAATTTATGCTAGTACCGGTCGTACTATTTTAACCCTTAACTGCTCCTTTAACACTCTGAGTGCTGTAGAGGTATCCAATGCATTGCAACTCTCCGGCACTCAAGGGTGAGAAGTCCGTTTGCTCGCTAGAGAATTTTTACTCATTTTTGTATCTTTCCCCTTTTACGAAGGGTGTGCCTGCACGTACTGTAAGACACACACACACACACACACACACACGTATATTTCAAGCAATAAAACTTACCTTCATATGGCCAGAGACCCCACTTACCTTACTGTGTCAAGCAAATCTTAATTGCTGCAGTGAATTTTGCCCTTGTGCCTTTGTTCAAGGGATACCATCTTCACCCTGGATGTCATGTACATGGAGGAGGACATGTTAGTTTCTGGAAGTTACCATCTTCACCCAGTCCTGGATGTCATATACTTGGAGGCGGACTGCCACAGACATGTCAGTTCTTGGTGGTTGTTTCAAATTGAAGCAGGCAGCCTGCATGAGCCTTCTTAGCCGTTTAGGAAAAGGGTGGTATGCAACATATTCAATACATTGCACACCCCAATGGTCCTTAAACCCTTAAGGGCCACATGACATACTATGACCGCCACGTAACTTATACCCTTAAGGACCAGTGACGGTCATAGCATGTCACCTATATTTTACTTACAGAGCTTCTCCAGGAGCGCTGTAAGTAAAAATGGGGTCTGAAATTGACAAATCCAAGACTGGAGTGGTCTCTCTCAGACCCCAAGGTGGGGCACGAAGGACACTTAACAAGAAGTGTGTACTGGCGAGTCAGAAATAATCAAAGTGGTCCTTAAGGGAAGGTTACAGCCCAGGAACCTGGTCCTTAAAGGATTAAAGTGTTAAAATCACCATGAACAGTGGCTGGAGATTCAGTTGTGAGGTCCTGAAAGCAACTGTTGTGTCCATCTCCATGTGCATGACATCCAAGACTGACTGAAGGTGATTTTTGCTTGAAAACGCACAAGAGTAAAATTCATAGGGGACATTAGGATTTTCTGGTATTAAAAAGATAAGTGGAGAGGTTATTATTAAGAGGTGTTATTCTTTCCAAGTGAGCTTCCATGGTTTAATTCCCACTTATTGGGAGGGAGGTGCATTGTACACTTCTACCCAGACAAGGGTTATGTGAGTGATATACAGTATATGTGATCCCTGGAGTCCTGATCAAATTAATCCTATGCTTAACTCCACTGAAAGGCATTGTCCTCACACACGGTATAAAATTGCAATATATAGACACAGTAAACCTCCTCTGAGCAGACTTTCACACAATGCTGCCTTTGTTTTCTGCTCAAAACATGTTTTTTAACTTTAATATTTGTGTGGTATTTGGTGAGATCTAAATACTAAGCCAGTGGTGGGTAAAGTGAGGCTGTCCTGCCTCTACCAGACTACAGTTCCCATCATTCCGTGGCAGGCAACTGGAGGGCCGAACATTGCCTATCCCTGGGCTAAACAGATCCACACTTCTATATTACTTTCACTTGGTGTTTCTGGCATATTCCTGTAAATACATAAACCGTCAGCTAACAATACAGCTGCAAGTGTCATATCTAAATTTTAATAATGAAGGAAAATGAAAAATACACCAAGGAACATAGCACTTAATAAATAACCCTTTCAGTGCCAGAGTAGCATGCAACATAATGCGTTGCATACTCCTCTGGCACTCAAAAAGTTCATAAAGGGCCATATGCACGAAATAAAGTGGAGCAATTTAGGAAAAACCCTATAAGGAACAAACAATTCTTCAAATCCCCTTTGATTTAAATGGAAATATTTGCCCCTTGAATTCTAGAGAATTTTCCATAGCAATGCTTTGGAGATCTCTCTAGCATTCAAGGGGTTAGAAGCGCCACTTAAATCAATGGTCATTTTTAATTGATGCCTTTGGTGCAGTTAGGTTATTGCAAAATTGCTCCACTTTTCTTTGTGAATATGCCCCTCTGTACATATCTGTTTAAACATCCCACATTTCTGTGAAAATTGTTTTTTAGCTTGATTTTCCCATAAATGTGTTGGCAGCTCTTCATGACCATCTGACCTGTTTGGTAATAGAAGCATATAATAACTGGTAAGAGCAATGTGTCGCATCATTAACCCTTTAAAAGGGATATTAGTGTTTCATAAAAACAGCAGCTCCAATTAACGCCTTAAGGACAGCCGATCAAGCATGCGGCCGTCACTTAAGTACCTTTTTTTTTTTTTTTTTTTTTTTGCGGCTTCCGGTTCAGGGCTCCCCGAACCGCGTGCAGCCACGCAGAGAGCCCTGAATTCCATGACGGTCCTGGGACGTCATGGGTCCTTAACGCAAATCTACTCATGACGCTCCAAGACCATCAAGGGTCGTTAAGGGGTTAATCTTCATAGTATTTGAGCCACACAGAGTGTTATTTCAATACTGTCAGAGTTGTAGTTCAAGACTAATTGAATGATAAAGTATCCCCCTACCGCCCCTTTTACCTAGTGTAGGCCGCCTCCCCTCAGATATGGAGTCTGGTCCTGGACCATACAGATCACAGCAAAGGACAATCTTCTTACTGTGAGAACAATGATAACACTGCCTCCCTTGACAGGTTTTTCAGATTTTTCCCTTATGCCAACTGAAGACTGTCCCTCTCTGCAAGCCATCTGGACACCACCTTTCTGTTCTGAGGTGAGCAGTGTTACATCAATAAAAGGGGCAGGAGGAGAATACTTTATAATTCAAATACTCTAGAACTACAACTTTGACAGTATTGAAATAGCACTCTCCATGGTCCAAATACTATGAAGATTAATTGGATCTGCTTTATTGTGAAAAATTACTATCCATTTAAGGAGCAGAGAGGTGTACAACGCATTGCAAAGCAATGAGTCCCATAGTCCTCCGGTACTTAGGGGTTTAGCTAAGGAAACACTTGGAAAGTAAGGGGGGATGTAGAACACATTTTTTCGTAAGTATGTTTTCTTTGTGTGACTAATAGATACGTATGATTAAAAAAAATGATTACACCACAGGAACAGAGGCGGAAAAAAACACAGGCAATCAACAAGAACAACAATTGTAGCTCTCTTCAAAACAATGAAACATCATGCTCACAATGACGACTGTTTAGGTCCTCCCAACAATCACATTACCTTTCCAAGACACAGAGACTGCACAGAACAATGAAAATAATCCATTGTTACATGCACTCAACTAGGAGCAGCAGATATATAGATAATACCTCATTACCTAGCAAGTGACAAAAGCAAGCCATCAATCACAATTAGCTGTATCTAGTCTGATAGATAGACTATATCCATTTGCATAGATGTAATTTCTCAATATGCAATAACTAGATTATTTTAACAATATTATATAACAGAGCGTCTCCAGTAGATCAGGAATCCCCACAAGAGAGTCTGCTTTTCTGCAACTAAAAATTAATTAATAAAAAATGAGAGACTAAATGAGATTTAGCTTGACAAGGCATAAATCCAAACAAAATAACGTGATGCTTCAAACACCTTCACAAGAAATGCTCAAATAGATTTTGCGCACATAAATATATAAGGTGTCAGTACGATATTACAGCACACAGACTGTTTTATTTTAGCAAACTTCCACTAAACTAACTGTGAACAACAGACAGGAAGGTATGTAAACTAGACTTAGATTTGGACTGATTAATCAAAGGGGGGGGTTTGCTTCATAAGCTTCAGAAATAACATAGCATTAACCCATTGTATTCTAGCAATATGTCCCAGACAACGTTGGCATCCGAAGGATTATGTAATAATTTATTAAGAAAACACCTGATGGATATATAAAGAATATTCTGATATATATTAACCCTTTGAGTGCCAGAGGGGTAGGAAACACATTGCAAAGCAATGTGTTGCGAAACCCTCTGGCACCAAAGGGTTAAACAATTGCTATAACTATTGCTTTTTTCCCAAAATTTAGCCCTCTTAAGGACCAGAGAGGTGTGTTAACAATGCATTGGATACCTCTCTGTCACTCAAAGAGTTAACTTCTTCATCACTAGCAAGGTTGTCAACTATCAATAAATGTTCAGACAGACAGTAAAACTTTTTTTTAAGTTTTAAATGCTTTATTAGAAAATAAAATAGTACAAGAACAAAATATTAAGGAATCTGACAAAAGAAGATGTAACATGGCATAATAATGTAACAATGACAAGTGCCTATTTTAACATCAGACATGAGCTCTACACATTTCTGCGAAGGAGAAACAAATTAAGAAAATAATGAAAAAAGTAGGGATTTTCGCAGAGGAGAGATTCCCTTGAAGGCAGATGGGAAATAAAAAAAAAGATAAGTTAAGAGGGAGGGACACGCCAATGAAAGAGTGCAAATGTTTTGTCACTTGTTCCCAGTAGCTTTCTACGAGATGGCAGGACCACCAAATGTGACGTATGGTGCCTGTCATTCCTCTACACCTCCAACAGGTAGCAGAGTGTTGAGGGGAGTAGGAAGCAAGTTTTGTGGGTCAAATACCAACGTATTAAGAATTTGTAATTCATCTCCTTGAATCTAGTGTCTCGGACATATAACTTTTATTCTTGTCAGAAGACATAATATCCAACGTTTCAGTCAACAATTTAGACTTTCATCAGGGTTACTACAAAAGTGTCTTACTCAAAAAAATGCCTTTTTAACGCTACCTATTCACACCTGACTAGGATCAGAATCTCACCTGGTCTCCATAGTGACCTAAGGTGTCGGATCCGCCCCCTGTGTCAACGGCAGCTATCATATAACTTATCAAGCTAAAAAGGCATTTTGTTGAGAAAAACACTTTTGTAGTAACCGTGATGAAAGTCTAAATTGTTGACTGAAAAGTTGGATATTATGTCTTCTGACAAGAATAAAAGTTAAGTTTTAATAAGCGAGTGTGACCGATCATATTTGGAGCAGTGTACGTTATATATTGATTGGAGCACCTCAAAGTTATAGTAAGTGTGTGCAGCAGTTCTTGTGATCAACATATCTACATGGCTGAACAGGAGCCATATATATCCTGCATTGAAGGGGTGGTCTGACTGGGAGGAAAGAGAGATTGCAGCTGTGAGTGTATCTGTTTTTGTTTGTGAAATGTTGGAGGATATGTTGCTGGACTACTACTCCATTAATCCTTAGCCATATTAATAATGCAAAACGTAATACAAATGTAAATAAAAATGTTTTGTCTTTCATTAACTGTATCACTGTCCAAAACTGTAACCCCATGTTAAAAATATGATTTATTTGGCCACACTGAGATACATATTATTACCCTCACATTGAATTGCTGCATGATGGTCCCCCTCCCTAATACTCTGTCACTTGCTTCTTCCTTTGTTATGTGACATTATGATGTCATTCTATCGCATAGATTTTGTTAAAACATATACTTGGTTTCATGTTTCGTACTAAGGTCCTTGTGGACCTCTACTCATTTTTTTGTGTACTTTACTTCAATAAAGATTTATTTTAAAAAAATATATGATTTATTACATTTTCTATATGTAGAAGAAGATAAAAAGTCGTGTTCTAGAATAACAAAACTATCATAAATAATACTTAAAGCGGAACTTTCAGTTCATACTAAGTTGCCATGCATTCATTAAATGCATGGTGACTAGCTTGGAAATACATGTCTTACCTTTAAAAAATAGCAGAGTGTAAAGTAATCCTTCCCGTGTGGGGACTGACGGGCAGGTAAGTGCGGTCTGCACGCCTGCGCCATGAGTCCCTTCTGATAACCATATGGTGAACTGCAGTGCTACTCAATGGAGACCGGGACTGACAGTGCAGGCACTCAGACAAGATGTCTGCGCTGTAGCCTGGGTTCCGGTCTCCAAACGGAAAGGATTTCTTTACACTCTGTTATTTTTTAAATGGATAGTAATGTCAGAAAAAGAGTATTAACAACATGGTAGATACAATTAAAAGAGAGTACTTGCACTTATTCGTATCTCTTAAACCGTTATGGTTTGAGAGATATAGGAAAATAAAGTTCTCCGTTCCCTTCTTTTTCTGCTTGACGAGCTGTAAAGCTGTCAGAAGCAGATTCTGGTTCCTGAATCCAAGCACACGTTGTAGACCATTCCGATAAAGTATTTATCTTTAGATATCATTATATCAACGCTGCTGAAGATCCGCGTCTGGTCAAGCAACCAGAATCTGCTTCTGACAGCTTTACAGCTCATCAAGCAGAAAGGGGAGGGAGCAGAGAACTTTATTTTCCTATATCTCTCAAACCATAACGGTATGAGAGATACAAATAAGTGTAAGTACTCTCTCTTAATTGTATCTACCATATAGTTAATACTTTTTTCCTCACATTACTATCCCTTTAAAGGTAAGGCATCTATTTCCAAGCTAGTCACCATGCGACTAATGAATGCATGGCGACTTAGTAAGATCTGAAAGTTCCGCTTTAAATGCTCTATGGTCACAATAAATATGGAGTAGTTCTGAGTCAAACCAGCTTCACTACAGGGGGCATATAAAATTTCCCATTAACTTAAAGGGATAGCAATGTTATAAACATATGATGGATTGTTCAGTTTACTTTTATATAATGCATAGTATCATTCTTGGCGCCTGTACCTTTGTATTCTTCTTAAAAATTGATTTAAAGTTCCCTTCCCGTTCCTTTACATTATATCAGCTATAGTTCCATCAGATCCAAAAGCTGATCATTTGACCAGACAGATCTCAACCAGGTGTCAGTATAAGGCAAACCCTGTTCCCCTTGACGAATGGGGCAGGGATTTCCTTATACTGATACAATATTTTCCCTCCATGTGATCCGTCCAGACTGGCTTTCGGATCTGAGGGAACTATGACTGACGTAATGGAACGGGACGGGGTAAACTTTTAACCCTTTGAGTGCCAGAGGGGTACGCAACACATTGCTCTTTAGAGGTGATAAAGCAGAGATGACTTCCCCAGTTCCTGTGTTATTCTATGGTGCCAATGCACTAAGATTTCTCCGATTTTGGAGACCTTACTGCAGTGGTTCTCAACTCCTGTCCTCAGGACCCACTAACAGGCCAGGACTTAGGGATTTCGCTGCTAGAGCACAGGTGTGGTGATCAGAGGCTCAGTCACATTGATTAACTCACCTGTGATCTAACAAGGAAATCATCAAACCCTGGCCTGTTAGTGGGTCCTGAGGACAGGAGTTGAGAACCACTGCCTTACTGCATAGGCTTTATGGAAAAACATAGGAACAGGAGAAGTGATATCACTGAAGAAGTCATCTCTGCTTTATCACACCTTAGAGCAGTGTTTCTCAACTCCTGTCCTCAGGACCCACTAACAGGCCAGGATTTGATGATTTCCTTGTTAGAGCACATGTGAGTTCATCAATGTGAATGAGACTCTGATCACCACACCTGTGCTCTAGCAGAGAAATCCCTAAGTCCTGGCCTGTTAGTGGGTCCTGAGGACAGGAATTGAGAAACACTGCCTTAGAGCATCTTCTCCCAGTTTTTGTTTGAATATATAGTAAGGCCCTAATATAACAAGCATGTCTGCTTGGGTTCTTTGATGCATCATTTCACAGATACTTTGGGATCTATAAACAGATTTGAGCCGTGACATACTGAATATGCAATAAAATAAAATACAAACAAGATACGTAGTTTCCAGTGGACCTGTCAACATTAGACAAGTTTAGTTTGTTTCAGAAAGAATTAAAATCTGCGTATAATAGCCATTTTTCTATCAATTAAAATGTTTTGGGGAAATTAATCTTTATGTTTTAATGGCTCAGTGTGGCATGTTATGCTAGTTCTCTGCACAGTATGAAAATCAGTTCTATGTAATGCCAAACTTACTGACCACTGTTCAGTCTGACAATCTCCAAGGATGTGTGGGCTCTGCCTTGGTTCATTCATTGCACAGTCTAGACTTAGGGTGACTCAACAGGTGATCTAATTTGCATAAAGTGCCAACAACATATACAGTTTAAGTTCTCAAAAACCATTTATATTACATCAGCAGTTTTTAATTATATTTAAAATTATACAATTATCTTAACTGAGGGTGACAGGTCCACTTTAACATTCCAAGCACATTTTGCATAGTTATGGTAATAGACTTACTCATCTTACAACACAAAGGTAAATATGCTCCCTGCAGCACCTCTAATTATCACATTATCTAGATGTCTTAGAGGTTTTTAATTTATCCGTGTTTATTACGAGCCTGACTAATAAAATCTACACCAATTGGAAACCTCTGCTCATCAGCTATTCTCCACCTTCAGGCAACAGAAGCCTGTTTACATAACAGATGAAGTCTGAAATATTCTTATTGCCAGATCCCAGTCTCTCTAGGGATACAAGAGAAATCCCACCAGCGATGGTATCTATTCACCGCTTACTTTAGCCCCTGGGTATATTTACTTAATTTATACATAGATTTCCGACCTCTAGAAATATCCCAAAACAATTTCTTCTCAGTATAATTATACACAAAGCAGAATGCATTTTTATTCACAATAGGGCTAACAGATTTTCGTCCGATCATAAATGATGTTTAACCCTTTGGATGCTAGAAAAGTCCCCAGCGTATAGTTTTGCAGTGTGTTGTAGACACCTCCAGCTTCTAACAGGTTAATTCACATTAGAGTTTATGCTTGTGGTAAAATTTCATTTTGATATTTAACACTTCTATCACTTATTAACCCCTTAAGGACCGGCCACAGAGCATTTTCTTTTTCAGAATCTGATTCAGGGCTCCCCGAACGGTGTGCAGCCATGCAGGGAGCCCTGAAATCCATGACGTACATGGGTCCTTTAGGTACATTCACCCCATGGTGTACATGTACTTCCTTGGTCCTGTCAGATTTTATGCATTTTTATCAAGATGATGTAAGAGAAATAATCACACATCAGTCTACATATCAATCAATCTGCCGAATTTTCCAATAGGCAGAGGAGACAACTGCCTAGAGCTCCACATTTTGAGGGGAGGTGCCTCACCTGTGCTGGCCACACCCATATTATGACTTGTGGGTGTGGCCAGAGCAACCTCAATGTCCTTGCATCAGTTCTATCACTTTGAGTGCCAGAGGGGTACGCAACGCATTGCAAAGTGTTGCGTACCGCTCTGGCACTCAAAGGGTTCTACCCCTTTACAGGCTATTATTTAACCCCTTGGAGATCCCCACAGCAATGCACTGGAGATCCCTCTAGAAGCCAATAGCTTAAAACCTAATGTTTAACCCAGTATCCAATGTAGAATGTATTCTGAAGATGCAAATTAATATAACATTCCCATTGTTTTACATTTTCTTTTAACCCTTTGAATGCCAGAGAGGTATAGGAAGCATTGCGCTGGGTACCTCTCTGGCAGTCAAAAGGTTAACCACTTGAATGCTAAGAAGGTCTCTATTCAAAGGGTTAAACATCTATTTAAATCAATGGTAATTTTACTTTTTCCCCATTCATGATGTTGATTTTCCCCCAAAATGACTCCAGTTCTTCACAGCACATCAGCCTCTATGATCTTTACCCTTGAACCTTGGTCCAAGAGATGGTATCTTCAGTAAGCCATATTTGAATGGGTTAAAAGCCGAGTTTAAATCAGTGTGGAATTTTATTTGTGCCCCATGGTACAGTACATTTACCCTAGAATCAAGCTCTTCCCAGGAAATCAGCCTCAGCCCAGTGTCCCCTGTGGTATTAACCCCTTGAGTACCAGAGCTGTTCACATTGCAATACTATGTAAGTTAAAGGGATATAAATGTTTCACAAAAAAAAACAGCTCTAATTAATCTTCATAGTATTTGGGCATTGGAGAGTGTTATTTCAATGCTGTCAGAGTTGTAGTTCAAGAGTAATTGCATGATAAAGTATCCCCCTCCCGCCCCTTTTACCGATGTAACACTGCTCACCTCAGAGCAGCAAGACTGTCTGGATGGATCGCAGATAGGGACAATCTTCAGTGAGCATAAGGGAAAAACTTGAAAAACCTGTCAGTGGGGGCAAGGTTTTAATTGTTCTCACAGTAAGAAGATTGTCCCTTGCTGTGAGCTGTCTGGTCACGAGACTAGATTCCACATCTGAGAGGAGGCGTCTTACACTAGGTAAAAGGGACGGGAGGGGGATACTTTATCATTCAATTACTCTAGAACTACACCTCTGATAGTAATGAAATAACACTCTGCATGGCCCAAATACTATGAAGATTAATTGGAGCTGCTGTTTTTTGAAACATTACTATCACTTTAAGGACACCCAGAAACAAAAACAGGAACTGACATAATGGCATTAATTTACTGAACATAAAAAAAGAAAAAAAAATGTTCGTAATGAATCAGAAAACCCTTTACACAACATATTAATGCTGCACATTGTAAAAGTAAAACACCCCATAACTTTTTATCCTCTTTTATCACAATATAAAACTCAGCCAGAAAGTGAATGTGGCAACTTGAAGTAAGAAAACTAATTACAAGCCACTTTCAATATTTCTTCCTTTTAATCTATTACCCTTTGAGAGGCTTAATTGGACTGCAGGGAATCAAGAGGTTCATGGTGCTGTAAATTTTGCCCTATAAATACAAACAAGAAAGAAATATAATCTAATAAGGGATTTTGGGATTAATTTTGCAAATTGTATGATTAGTGGATTGCTGCCCATCGATAATTACCTTACATTTTCCCAAGATTCTTCTTTATTGAAGTCTGGCAAAGGCATCTCCCTATTGGACTTGGCCTGTCAATCAGTTCTTGCAGCTGGGAGGGCCATTTGGGAAAGTGTATTTGTAAGGCTACCAGGATGATTTATGAGACAAAGCAATATTGAATAGAAACTGAAACGAGTGTGTTGGAATAACATGAAAGTATAATTCACATTTTTTTAATATTTTAATCCAAACGCTTATAAGCAACATACATAATCTACAGAACATCATTGCTATAAGAGACAGCTGTTAAAACAAGATTTACTTATATATTTAACCTAAAGCATTATGGCAACGCACTGTTAAATGATTTTCAAACTCATAACTTTTGTTTAAAATGATGAATTAAGCTGAAGGGAGTCAGTACCAGTCCTTGCCCATCTTGCAAAAATGTGGAGGTCCAGAACAAAAATTAGCACTTTTTATGAAAACGCTGTCTGGGCTACAGTTAAATCTATGGATAGCTGCCAAACATTATATAGATATAGATGTTACAAGGGATTATTTATTTATTTTTTTAAACAATTAATCTGTGTCCTGTTATGGAATATTTAGTTTTAGCCTTTTGAGTGCCAGAGGGGTACGCGCCGCATTGCAGAGCAATGCGGTGCGTACTCCTCTGGCACTCAAAGGGTTAAAATTAGGGCTTTGACCAGTTTGTGTTTTTGCAAATAGTGAAGCATGAGACCTTAATTTGGCTCTTGCAGCCTTTTATCAAATAAAGATAATTATAGATCAGAGCTGTCCAAGTTCAGTCCTCAGGGGCCACCAACAGACCAGGATTTAGGGATTTCCTTGATTAAGCACAGGTGAGTCAGTCACATTGAATGATCCACTGAATAACTCATCTGTGCTTAATCAGGGAAATCCCTAAATCTTGGCCTGTTGGTAGGCCCTGAGGACTGAATCTGGACAGCCCTGCTATAGAGATGGAAAACAAGACACCAAAGGGTAATAGTAGGCTGACCAGACCTCACCTTTAACCGGGGACACATAGGAAATAAGCATATTTCAGGACTGCACTGAAATCAAAGCAGCCCTGCAGCATGCATTTTTCATATGTGTCTCCGGTTAAAGGTGAGGTCTGGTCACCCTAGGTAATAGTCTCACTCGTTTTGCACATTGTCTATGAGTAAGCACATTGTGCCCAATGTGTGAGACTATTACCCTATGGTGTCTTGTGTTCCATTTCTGAAGAAAGTGTTTTTTTACAAAGAACCAACAAGTGCAGTAGACGTTCCTTTATTCGCTTAAATTATAGATGTGTCGGCTCATATCTCCACATTGCACCAGGTTATCGTTCTATATCGGTGAGTGAAAGAAGCTACATTGTATGCCAGTCTGGTGCTGCTTATTATGAACTACTCAGCCCTGCTATAGATCAATTAAATTACCATAGCTCTCAAGCAGATGAAGGACAATGCCATATATATGTTTGATGTGTTGTAATTGACTGATTAAATTGATTTAAATATTCCATTTAATAAATTTAATAATTAAATCAATTTAATAATTTAAATTTAATACATTTATCAAAACCTTAACTGATGAATTTACAAACATGATACAAAAAACGACAAAGCACTGAAACAAACAATATTGATTTAAAAAAGTTTTTATACGATCAAGTATGTGAATAGCTGTACTTGATACAAATTATTAAACCGAAAACATTTGGTTAAGCTGTAGAAATTAAAAGTAAAAAAAATAAATTAATTAAAAAAAATGTTAAAGCCTATATTACATTTCTCACTCAGGTGTAGAAAAGCATCGACATTCACATTATTAATTGAACCTGAATTTCTCATTCTTCTGTATTTGCTTTATTTACATTTATTGCCCTGTTATGTTTCAAAGCACAGGGTGATAGGAAGAACTTTAACAAAGGCTTTAACCCTTTAAATGCCAGAAGGGTACACAATCCGCTAGCACTCAAAGAGTTAACTTTTTTTTTTGAGCTTGACTAAATAATATATATCAAATATTACTTCGATATTGGTTGACAAACATAGTAGAGTACATACACATGTGTATGATCTTTCCTGGGATCGTCTCTAAGATCCACTATCGATGTTCCAGTATATGGCAAAAGTTTGACCATCTGGGCCTGCATTGGAGTAAGAAAGAAATAAACAGGCCATTATGGGCCTTAGAAAGTGAAAGACTGGCATTTCTGGAGCAAACCGACTACCATAAATGTGGAAATTAAATTTTCCATTAATTTAAATGCCACTTTTAACCCCCTTGAATGCTGGCAGAGTCTCCAATGCAGTATGTGCAAAGTAATAAATTGAAGACCTCTATTGCATTCAAAGGGTTAAAATTCCTATTTAAATCAACCGAAATGTTTGAGAATTTTCATTCGTCCCCTATTGTGAAATCGGTTTGCTTCAGAGTGGCTTAGCTTTTGATTTCTGTATAAGGCCCTCTGGTGCTCAAAGGGTTAAGTTAACTAATTTAATTTAGAAAATGAGTGTTCCATTTCCACATTGCTCATAAAATATTACTTTCAAGATTACACAGCATTGTGTTCTAGCAGGTGGTGTACACACTGCTTTCTGTTTTGACACCTTGAACCCACTGGCCACTACAGACATCTGTGTGAAACACACCTACCTCGAGAAGTCCTTCTGTTAAAGGAGCAGTAAACTTTCTTTTATGAAAAAATATATATTGTAGGGATTTTCCTATTGAGTAAAATAAGGGTACTCCCACTGCCAAGAGATTTATATTTCCAGAGTTATTACAGTTTAAACTCATGTTTTTTTACATTAGCAGTGCCCTCTAGTGGTCAGATTCTAATTAGATTTCCTGTTAGATTCTAATGGAAAGGAAAGTCAGAAAAGTCAGAGACATACAATTCTCCATAGAATGTGATAGAAACTGCCTGTCACTTCCTGTCAGTTAGAACTATCAGGAAGTAAACACAGTAAATTCACTTCCTGATTATTTGAACTGCTATAAATTTTGAATAAAACATCTGAAAACGATGGGAGTGACATTGTTTTATTCAGCAGGAAAAGCTCTATAAAATATGTGTTTTCATTAAAAATTTTACTGCTCCTTTAAATAAAATATGAACCACTTATGCCTCGATTCAATAGTTCCCATTAAAGCTGTTGGTAGGACAAAAAATGGATACTTGGCGGTACAAAATCTGTGTTACAGTATCAGTCCAATTGCCTTACCAACAGAAATCACAAAGAACTTTGGGCCACAGAACCTGACTTTTGGTCCTTCATCTGACATGTTTTTTGCCCAAAAAACTCACACCAAATAGTGTGAGAAATGGGAACATAAAAGGAAAATAGCTCACGCTCAGTGTTTGACACACCGAGAGTGAGCTAAAACACAGTCACCCTCCCAAATATTAACCCTACACTACCCCTAACAATAACGTGAAACAATACTATCCCTAAAACTATCCTAAAACCCATATCCCATAGCTGTAACATTTACCTGTGATCCAGTGTGTTGTCTTCTTTAATCTGCTATCTCCTGTCTTCTTCTTTCTTTGTGGGAAAAATTGGACAGAGACTGGCTTTTATATGGCCAGTCTCTGTTCAAAATGGTTCCCACGCTACAACTGGCTAGGATGTGTGCTTATGCACCTCCCAGCCAATCAGCTCCTTGTGGGTTTCGTAATCCCCCTTTAAAAGCTGATTGGCTGAGAGGTGCGTAAGCACACATCTCCCCAGCCAATTGTGGCATGGAAACCATTTATTATTTTATTCCACAGCATGGCCTGACAATGGCCCATGAGGTAACTTTGGGGGGGGGGGATTTTTCACTGCATTTCTGCCGCCACAGCTCTGCAATGTGTTGTGTACCCCTCCGTCATTCAAAGGGTTAAGGCCAGCATATCTTTGGGGGTCATCTATAAGTCGGAGAGAAGAAAGAAGAAGAGAAGTGCTTCCTAGTGTGGAATCTTCTGCACACCTCACCATCACAACAAAAAATGGTACTCACAAATGTAAAGGCTGGTAATTCACATATGTGTTAGCCAGCAATGAGACTCAGGGATTGATAGAGCTGTCCCTTATTCAGCTTTCACCATAATAGGTCAGTGGACACTCTCCCTTCAAACTCCACTCTTGAAAGAAACAAGATAATCCCAAAAAGAAAAAAAAACAGATAGGGGGCGCCAGTAGTGCATGCTTTAATTTGCTGTTTTCATACATAAGTATTTATACAGCTACTTTTAAATGTAAGTGCAATTGATACATTATTGTCTTATTGTGGTTTGATAAGGCACTATTGGTGCCCCCTATGTGTTTTTTGTCTTTTGGGGATTATCTATATTTTGGACTTTTTTTTATTTTAGTGACATTACATTTGGGACAAAGAAGAAGATGATGAGGAGACAAAAGATGAGAAGACAGAAGAAGATGGACGAGTAAAGAAGAAGACTGGAAGAGCAGGGTGCTGAAGACCCCTCTGGATATCAGGATTACAGGATAGTGATTATTTTAAGTAGATGCTGTTAACTTTAAGGGAATTAACCATGTGAGTGCCAGCGGAGTATGCAATGCTCTGCAATGAGTTGCATACCCCACTGGCACTCATAGGGTTAATTTTTCTAACATTACACACATTTTTTCAGTACCATGGATGTACAGATATGGGGCTTAGGGCCCATATCAATACATCCCCTGGCCACAGGTTTTTTCAGTTTTTTTCCCCTTCAATTCCAAAGTCAGCAGTTCAAAACACGCGTTAGGGTACTCTGCGTCAAAAAAACTAGATGCAGATTTTTGCCGATAAAATGGGGTCCCTTAACACATGGAACTGAGTTGAAAATTCAAACCACTTTAATTGGTTCCAATGGGTGCAAAATTTAGCACCTGACCTGTGTTTTTTTATGTGGTAGTGTTCACACCACAGATAATTAGATGGCTTACTGTACTTGAAAAACTACCGTCGACTTTTTTTTTTTTTTTTTTAACAGGGCATATTGAATCGAGGCTTTAGTAGGTCATGTTTTTGTTATATCTTTATTATTATTCTTTATTTATATAGCGCCAACTTAATCCGCAGAGTTGTACAATAGGGAATAGACATACAGGGATATTAAATAGTAAATCATATGTGAAGAACAGAAGGATCAGAGGGCCCTGCTTGTAAGAGCTTACAGTCTAGAGAAAGGTAAGTTGGACACAGAAGGTGTAAGTGCTATTGGGTGTGTCTCCTGCCACATGAGCTGCCGGTCAGTGGGTGGGAGAGAGAAGTGCTATTGAGTGCAGTGGCCCAGGGAAGGGGTGGTTCTTGGTGATAATGTTTATGGAGGAAGTTGATAAGCTTCCCTGAAGAGGTGAGTTTTCAGGGAGCGTCTGAGGATGTGAAGGTAGGGGAGAGTCTGATGGGGCGGAGGAGGGAATTCCAGAGCTCGGGTGCAGCACGGGAGAAGTCCTGTAGGCGGGAGTGGGAGGATGTAATAAGAGCTGTGGAGAGGAGAAGGTCATGTGCAGAATGAAGATGGCGAGTGGGAGTGTATTTGGAAATGAGAGATGAGATATAGGGGGTGAGGTGTTAGTAAGGGCTCTATAAGTTAGAATTAAATTCAAAATTCTGGTGCTATGTGATAGTGGGAGCCAGTGTAGGGATTGGCAGAGGGGGCTGGTATTAGAGAAGCGGATTGTGTGGTAGATTAGTCGTGCAGTGGAGTTCATTATGGACTGTAGTGGGGTTAGTCAGGTGAGAGGAAGGCCAGTTAGTAGTGAGCTACAGTAGTCAAGACAGGACATGATGAGTGTTTGTATTAGTATTTTAGTAGTGTCTTGGGTGAGGAAGGGCCAAATTCTAGAGATGTTGTGGAGGTGGCATGATTTGGAGATTGAGTGGATGTGGAGGATAAAGGATAGGGCGGAGTCAAATGTGACCCCCAGGCAGCGTGCTGTAGGGCTTGGTGTGATGGTGGTGTTGTTGACAGTGAGGGTAATGTCTGGGGTAGGGCTAGTAGGAGAGGGAGGAAAGATAATTAGTTTGGTTTTGCCAAGGTTAAGTTTGAGTTGACTGGAGGACATCCAGGAAGACACAGCAGACAGACAGTCAGATACCTGGGACAGGAGGGAGGGGGAGAGGTCTGGGGAGGAAAGCTAGATTTGAGTGTCATCAGCATACAGATGATGGTTAAACCCAAAGGAGTTTATTAGTTTGACAAGGGATACAGTGTACATTGAGAAGAGCAAGGGGCCCAGGACTGAGCCCTGAGGCACTCCAACAGACAGTGGGAGGGGTGGGGAAGTGGAGCCAGAGTAGGACACACTGAAGGAGCAGTTGTAGAGATAGGATGAAAACCAAGAGAGGGCAGTCTCAGAGACCAAGAGAGTGGAGGGTTTGGAGGAGGAGTGGGTGATCTACTGTGTCAAAGGAGAATAAGTAGGGAGTAGTGGCCTTTTGACTTTGCAGAGAGCAAGTCGTTGGCCACTTTAGTGAGGCCAGTCTCAGTGGAGTGATGAGGACGGAATCCAGATTGCAAGGGATCTAGAAGGGAATAGGAGCAGAGGAATTTAGTGAGCTGGTTGTATGCGAGGAAAGCTTAGAAATTAGAGAGGAGAAGTCTGACTGTTTGGCCAGGGAGAGGGCAGAGCTATAGGAGCGGAGAATGAACTTGTAGTGTATGAAGTCAGCTGTGGAGCGAGATTTCCTCCAGTGCCTTTCGGCAGTGCATGAGCACCTTTGGAGGTATCGCGTTTGTCTTGTGTGCCAGGGTTCTAATTGGGTTGAGCGGGGGTGACGTGGAGTTGCAGGTGCAGCTGTGTCAAGGGCTGTTGTGAGAGTGATGTTGTAGAGAGCAGTAGTTTGTTCTGGACAAGCAAGTGTGAGGATGGGGTTGAGAAGGGGTTGCAGGGAAGTGGAAAATTGCTGCAAGTCAAGAGAATGCAAATTTCTACACATGCTCTTGGTGGGGGGATCGACTTGCATGGTATGCTGAGGTTTCCTCTCGTGGTGGTCAGAGAGGGGGATAGGGAGCATTAGAAAAGTTAGAGGGAGTGACTGTCACTGTGTGTGGAAGATTATGATAAGCCAAAGGAGGTTGTTAATGAGAGGAATTTGATGGCAGGGGGGGTGTTATGGTTGTCAACAGGGATGTTGAAGTCTCCGAGGATGAGAGTAGGGATGTCAGAGGGAGCCATGAAGTGAAGTGATCCAGTAATTGTGCAGTAGGACCAGGTGGTCTGTATATGACAGCGACACGCAGGGGGAAGGGAGAGAAGAGGCAAAGTGTGTGAGCTTCAAAGGTAGGGAAGGAGAGAGATGGAACAGTGGGGATTACCTGAAACATATGGTTAGGGGACAACAGGATGCCTACTCCACCTCCCTGTCTGTTGCCAGGCCTAGGTGTGTGGGTGAAGTGAAGGCCGCCATGTGATAGTGCGGCAGTAGAGGCAGAGTGAGTGAGAAATAAACAGGTCATGAAGAGCTGTTCGTTTGTTACACACAGAGCGGGCATTCCAGAGGCCAAAACAAAAGGGGGGAGGAGGTTAGGTGACGTGGTACAGTTATTAGATTGTGGATGTTGCATGTGTGAGTGGGTGTTGTGTTACAGGAGAGAATGAAAGGGGGTTAGGTGAGATGTCACCTGCAGCAAGCAGGAGGAGAAGGGACAGGGACATAAAGTGGGAGTGAGATTTGAAGCAGTGGGGCTTTTTGGCAGCAGTTGAAGGAGATGGTAGTGATAGGGACTGGAGGAATGAGAAAAGTTCATGGAAACAGAGAAGTGGTGAGGGAAGAAGTGAGGGTGCAATGTGGATGGAGTAACACTTAAAGTGGACACAGGAGGAGGAGAGTCTTAAGCAGGTGAGAATGGCAATAAAAAAAGCAAGGAGGCAAATTGGTCATAGTGGGGTTAATGTGTGTGGGTTGAGGAGTTTGTGTAACAGATTGTAGTCCAGGGGAGTGCAGGTGACTTGGCAGTCAAGGGTCAATCCAAGGTGCAGGGGTGTAGGTTCCAGGGAGGGTTAAATGAAGTAGTCCATTGATGATCAGTAGAGGTAGATGTAGTATTGGTTAATAGTAGTTGGAGAAGAATCAGAGACAAGGGTTTTTTCCACTTCAGAGGTTTAGTGGTTAACTGAGCTGTTTGCAAAGTCAGTCCTGGTAGTTCTGGTTACTTGCATCAGGTGTTCAGCAGTTTTGATAGACGGTGCAATGGTAGTGCTTTGTTTAGGTAGATGTTTCCCTGCTCTGAATCGAGTGTGAGTTGTTATTTTGTAGATAGCAGGTGATCCTCAGTCCATCTTCTGTTCGGCTCAGTCTAACTCTCTTATGGAGACTTGGAAACCAGGACTTAGAAAGCAGGAACACTGTAGCATCTGAACACTGCTAGGTTAGAGCCCTTATATAGGGAAACCTAAGCCATGTCAGTCTGTACAACTGAAGCCAGTTCAAGCAAATTAGTACATCAGAGAGAAAGAGAGCAATGAGATAAGCACAGCAGGAAGAGAGCACTTTACCTGGACAGAGAGACAGAAGGTTACAATCCACAAACAGGCCAGAGATGTTACTCCAAGATAATAGTAAGTAGTTTAAAATTAATAACAGAGGTATAATAACTCAGTCTAACTCCCTTAAGGAGACTTGGAAACCAGGACTTAGAAACCAAGAACACTGTAGCAGCTGAACACTGCTAGGTTAAAGCCCTTATATAGGGAAACCTAAGCCATGTCAGTCTGTACAGCTGAAGTCAGTTCAAGCAAATTAGTACATCAGAAAGAGAGAGCAATGAAATAAGGACAGCAGGAAGAGAGCAATCTACCTGGACAGAGAGACAGAAGGTTACAATCCACAAACAGGCCAGAGATGCTATTCCAAGATAATAGTAAGTAGTTTAAAATGAATAACTGAGGGTATAATAACTCAGTCTACCTCTTATGGAGACTTGGAAACCAGGACTTAGAAAGCAGGAACAGTGTAGCAGATATCTTTAATTAATCACAGGCAGCTCAATCACAACGAGCAAGCCACTGATAAATCCCCTGTGATTAAGAAGGGATTTAATGAAAATCTGTCCCATTGGTGTGCTACGAGGACTAGTGATGTGAAACACTATCATAAGTTATTGTTTCTCTTTAATGACACCTGCCTCGTTCAACAAAAAATATTCTCGAGCTTACTCTTCAACATACATCTTGTAAGAAAGACAAAATGGATCAAATATGACTTATAACAGGGGTTTGTCTCTGGAGATATATATGTGTGTGTTTATGTATGTATACATGTCTTTATCTATATGGATATAGACATTATATGCAATTTATTATGTGTGTGTGTATGTATATATATTTATAGCTATAAAATGCATGGGTATAGATCTGTTTTATGGCTTAGAACAATGGGAATTCTATTTCCTTAATTAAGAATTCAAGACCATTTCAGCTGTCCCAAACTGCAGGGGGTTGTTTTCAAAGGGTTTTTACAGGATGTTCTTCCTTGGTTAGGTGTGTGAGATATCAAAGAAAGGTCTCTCCTAGTTACATAAGAAAGGAGTGAGGACTGATGAACAGCCTTTTGTTTCTCAAAGAGTTCAGATAAGACACCAAATGCTTCTGATAAACCGGTTCCTGGAGTCTTCCCTATCAATAATATCTCTTTGATGTCACCATGAATGGCAAGTGGGTGTGGTGAGGAAAGGTCAGTTGAGCTAACCAGTTTACACCAGACCCAAATGATATGAAAAATAGTATAAAGAAGCAGTATTTTTGGGGGGTGGAAGGAGAACTTCAGGAGAACTGGAGGAGAGCAGAGGAGAGGAGATGAGAGCAGCCTGAGCACAGCAGTCCTGATTCCTGTCCAGATGTGAGCCCAGCAGATAAGAGACCAGAAACCAAGATTTGTGCAGGAGGGTGTGAGGAGATTTTCATCATATAATTTACTAGTATCCAATTCAATTCCATCTTTTCCATACCTGTAATCTATGATATTGTTCAGTTCATGTATATACCATCCAAACTCTAACAGTATTTTGATTCTGTACATAATACAATCATCTTTTATTATTATCCCTTATGTGCGTGTGATTCTTAAGTTACAACCAATCCCCAAAGAACAATTGTACCCTTGGTAAGAGGGGCTAGATAGAATTTCTTACACATCTATTGCCCCATAAAACAATATACAAAACATGTTATGGGATATAGGGGCATTTTCTGCCCAGGTATTCAAAAACATATTTCCTCTACTGAATACCTGTAAATTAAGGTTTACAACAAGTTTTGGAACAGTAAAACACAAGCCTTTTTTTCATAGCATCATAGACTAGTTGATGAAGCTGGAAAACTACATGCGTCCATCAAGTTCAGCCAATGCTATATCACTCCTGTTGATTCAGAGGAAGGCAAAAATCAAATAAACATTGAAATCATTTTCAATTAATCCCCTGGATTACCATTCGTGTCTGCAGTGAAGCCACCTGTTATAATTCTCAGTATTGTTCTGATCTAGAAAGAAGTTTTGCTTTACCAAACTCTCCAATATTAGGTACATTGCAGCAAATTACGATAGTAACATAGAAATATAGTTGATGAGGCTGAAAAAAAGACGTGTCCATCACGTTCAGCCCATGCTATATCACCTATGCTGGTCCAAAAGAAGGCAAAAAACCCTACTGTCCAATTAAGCCCCCAAGGGGATAACAAAATTCCATCCTGAATTCAAAAGCCAGTGGAACATTTCCCTTAATCTACATTCTATCTGCTCTGAAACAAACTGTCACAGTTCCCATTCTTCTGTATCACTCCCATTCTGTATCGCTTCTGATACAAAGACTCCCAAAGTTAGGGTTTGTATGGGCTGTAACAGGAAGGTTCCTCCAGTAGAAGGATCCAAATTATGCCTGGAGTGTTTAAAGAAGGCTTCAGGACAGGAAACACCACAGCAATTCCAAAACTTTATATCATGGATGCAGACTTCCATGAAAGAGACCTTTTCAGCTATGCAGGAAGCTGCAAATCCTAGAAAAAGAAGCAGAATGGAGGATCCAGGAGAAGTGACATCATCCATTAAAGATATTGAATAGGGAAACAGCCAGGATGCATCTGAATATTCATCTGAGGAAGAAGAAGGGGAGATAGTGGAGGGAACAGGCTCCTTCTCCCTGGAGAAGATAGACGGATTTGTCAAATACATTTGGAAATCATTAGGTATTGAAGAAGAACAGAAAGACCTAAACATCATGGATGAGGCCTTTTTGAGGAATCAGAAGAGTACACCCTTTTTTCCAGTGCATCGCTCTATTTCTAATATACAGTGGGGCAAAAAAGTATTTAGTCAGCCAGCAATTGTGCAAGTTCTCCCACTTAAAAAGATGAGAGAGGCCTGTAATGTTCATCATAGGTACACTTCAACTATGAGAAACAGAATGGGGGGAAATAATACAGGAAATAACAATTTAGGATTTCTAATGAATTCATTGGTAAATTCCTCGGTAAAATAAGTATTTGGTCACCTACAAACATGCAAGATTTCTGGCTCTCACAGACCTGTAACTTCTTCTTTAAGAGTCTCCTCTGTCCTCCACTCGTTACCTGTATTAATGGCACCTGTTTGAACTTGTTATCAGTATAAAAGACACCTGTCCACAACCTCAAACAGTCACACTCCAAACTCCACTATGGCCAAGACCAAAGAGCTGTCGAAGGACACCAGAAACAAACCTGTAGACCTGCACCAGGCTGGGAAGACTGAATCTGCAATAGGCAAGCAGCTTGGTGTGAAGAAATCAACTGTGGGAGCAATTATTCGTAAATGGAAGACATACAAGACCACTGATAATCTCCCTCGATCTGGGGCTCCACGCAAGATCTCACCCCGTGGTGTCAAAATGATCAAAAGAACGGTGAGCAAAATCCCAGAACCACATGGGGGGACCTAGTGAATGACCTTCAGAGAGCTGGGACCAAAGTAACAAAGGCTACCATCAGTAACACACTACGCCGCCAGGGACTCAAATCATGCAGTGTCAGACGTGTCCCCCTGCTTAAGCCAGTACATGTCCGGGCCCGTCTGAAGTTTGCTAGAGAGCATTTGGATGATCCAGAAGAGGACTGGGTGAATGTCATATGGTCAGATGAAACCAAAGTAGAACTTTTTGGTAAAAACTCAACTCGTCGTGTTTGGAGGAGAAATAATGCTGAGTTGCATCCAAAGAACACCATACCTACGGTGAAGCATGGGTGTGGAAACATCATGCTTTGGGGCTGTTTTTCTGCAAAGGGACCAGGACGACTGATCCGTGTAAAGGAAATAATGAATGGGGCCATGTATCGTGAGATTTTGAGTGAAAACCTTCTTCCATCAGCAAGGGAATTGAACATGAAACATGGCTGGGTCTTTCAGCATGACAACAATCCCAAACACACCGCCCGGGCAATGAAGGAGTGGCTTCGTAAGAAGTATTTCAAGGTCCTGGAGTGGCCTAGCCAGTCTCCAGATCTCAACCCCATAGAAAACCTTTGGAGGGAGTTGAAAGTCCTTGTTGCCCAGCAAGAGCCCCAAAACATCACTGCTCTAGAGGAGATCTGCATGGAGGAATGGTCCAAAATACCAGCAACAGTGTGTGAAAACCTTGTGAAGACTTACAGAAAACGTTTAACCTCTGTCATTGCCAACAAAGGGTATATAACAAAGTATTGATATGAACTTTTGTTATTGACCAAATACTTATTTTCCACCATAATTAGCAAACAAATTCTTTAAAAATCAGACAATGTGATTTTATGGATTTTTTTGTCTCATTCTGTCTCTCATAGTTGAAGTGTACCTATGATGAAAATTACAGGCCTCTGTCTTCTTTTTAAGTGGGAGAACTTGCACAATTGGTGGCTGACTAAATACTTTTTTGCCCCACTGTAGCTCTAGAGGAGTGGAAAAGAACAGAAAAAAGAACTACTGTAACTAAGCGATTTTCTAGAATGTACCCTTTTTTGGAAGAAGATGTGAAATTTTAGTCAAATCCCCCTAAGATAGATGCGGCGGTGTCTTGTTTAGCCAAACCTACCACTAATCCGTTAGAGGACGGATCAGCATTGAGCGATCCAATAAAAAAAGGATGGAGTCAGTGCTAAAAAAGCAATATGCCCTTATAGGTAATAATATCAAAGTAGCTACAGCCTTAGCATCGGTTTCTAGAACCATGAGAATCTGGTTAAACACCTTAGAGGAAAATATAGATTCCTCTGTGTCTAGATCAAAACTATTGAAGGAGTTTTATATGTGACGCCTCTCTAGACTCAGACTGGCTGCAAAGACCTCAGCCTTATCAGTCTCATCACGTAGAGCAATATGGTTAAATTCATGGGGGGGCTGATGTTACTTCTAAAAACAAGCTAATTTCCTTACCATTTAAAGGAGAAATGCTGTTCGGAGACCAGTTGGAGGAAATAATAAAAAAGCTGACAGGGGGACGTACTGCCTTTTTACCTCAGGGGAAAAAACCCAGATCATCCCCGGTATGTTCCACACAGTACAGATCCAGAAATTATTCATTTCGGACCCAAGGAAGATATCATTAGAGTAGACAAGGAGAAGGAAGAAGGCAGCAGTCAAACCAACCTACCAGAGGATCCTTTAGAAGAGAATATTCCAAGAAGATAACTTTCAAAAAAGAATTCTGAGATTCAGCGGGTCCTGTCTCCATGTCAAGTAAGGGGTCATCTTCACAGTTTCAGGCATCTTTGGAAGACGAAGGACAAATGGGTAAACAAGATCCTGGAGACAGGATATCTGCTAGAATTCAGAGAGACCCCCAAGAAACAGAGTTTCAGACAGTCAAGAATACCAAGGAATCCTCAGAAGGCAAAACTTTTCAGGTTGGAAATCCAGAAATTAATCAGCAGAGGAGTTGTGGAACAAGTGCCAATGGATCAGAGACGTTTTGGAGTCTATTCCATCTTTATTTAGAGAAACCATCTTATTTAGAGAAACCATCGGGAGCCTACAGAATAATTCTAGACCTGAAATCACTCAACAGCCAGATGAGACAAAGGCGTTTCAAGATGAAAACAATAAATACAGTGATCAGGTCGGTGTGCCCCAACAACTTCCTAACAAAGATAGACCTACAAGAGGCATATTATCATGTTCCAGTAAGGACAGTAGATCAAAGGTTTCTCAGGTTTGCAACAGAAGGAAATCAATATCAGTTCAGGTGTCTCCCGTTTGGTCTATCAACCACTCCCAGAACATTCACAAAGATACTGGCAGCCACTCTGGAAATATTAAGATTAAGAGGAATCCAGATCATACCTTACCTAGACGATCTCATCATCACAGAGTCGGAAGAAATGTCGCAACATCATACTCAGACTGTGATCAGTCACCTAACAGAACTAGGGTGTCTGATAAATTCAGAGAAGAGTCAGTTTTCTCCCACTCAGAATCTTCTCTTTCTGGGGATAAGACTAGACACCTTAAAGGCACTAGCAACACTTTCAGAAGACAGAATCCAGAACGTTACAAGGAGAATTCTGGAATTCAAGAAAATAAGAGAGAGACACACGGCTCAAAGAATAATGGAAATTTTGGGGCTGATGACAGCAATCATACAAATAGTTCCATGGTCGAGATATCACACAAGAAGATTACAGCTTCATCTTCTAAGAAATTGGACTCCACAGCAGGATCTCCATCAAACAATCCTCATTCCTCCACAAGTCAGAAGAAGTCTGATATGGTGGACAAAGAAGAAAAATCTGGTAAAAGGCACTCCACTAGTAGACCATCAATGGGAAATTATATACACAGATGCAAGTCCCATGGGATGGGGAGGAACCTGGGACACAAGAATAGTACATGAAGATGTAAACCGGCAGAAAGATAATTACATATAAATATCCTGGAGATAAGAGTGGTGAAATACACACTTTTTCACTTCCAAAAGCTTTTACGAAACAAAGCAGTACACGTGAGAGCCGACAATATGTCAACCGTCCAGTACATAAAGAGCCAAGGCGGAACAAGAAGCCTGACCCTAAACAGAGAAATCTATCCAATATTCAGATGGGCGGAAAGAAATCTGAAAGCACTGTCTGCCTCCCACATTGCTGGAGTACAAAACATCAAGGCAGATTATCTAAGCAGGGTAAGGATAGATCCAGGGGAATGGTCCCTAAATCAGAAGGTGTATCAGCAGGTCATAGAAAGATGGGGGAACCCCATAATAGATCTCATGGCAACACAGAAAAACGCAAAATACAAGAAATTCTTCTCCAGGTGGGAAGACAAGAAAGCAGTAGCCCAGGATGCACTGAAACACCCATGGACATTCTCCTTGGCCTATGTATTTCCACCCATCCCTTTAATAAGGGAGGTATTGAGAAAGATAAAGATGGACAAATCAGAGATCATATTGATTGCCCCCAACTGGCCAAGAAGGTCATGGCTATCGGAAATAGTGAAATTATCATGCCAGAATCCGTGGATGCTTCCAAACAGGACAGACCTACTACATCAGGGACCATTCCTTCATCCGAATCTGGAAGTTTTTCGCCTAACAGCATGGAGGTTGAGCGGCAACACTTAATAGCTAAGGGTTGCTCAGGAAAAGTAGCAAACACTATCATTTCCAGTAAGAAAGCTTCCACTATTAAAATTTATGATAGAATCTGGAAAACATTCAGAGGCTGGTGTATTAAAAACAAAATATCAAAACAGGATGTATCCACTGGAACAATCTTAGAATTCCTACAGAAGGGATTTGACATGGGCCTTAGTCCTGCATCTCTGAAGGTTCAAGTATCAGCCCTTTCAGCAGTACTGGTAAAACATTGGGCTGAGAAGGACATAGTAAAGAGATTCATTAGAGCTGTTGAGAGGACTCGTCCAAGGATTAGAGAAGTAATCCCATCCTGGGATTTAAATATTGTGTTAAATCAGCTGGTAGATTCTCATCTCTTTGAACCTCTGGATCAGATTTCAATCAAATATCTGACATGGAAAACTGTATTCCTGACAGCCATTACGTCTGCAAAAAGGATTAATGAGCTTCAGTCTCTTTCCTGTCAAAGTCCATACTTAACTTTACATCAGGATAAGGTGGTCCTAAAGATGAAGCCTAGTTTTAGGGACAAGGTGGTTTCTGATTTCCACCTAAATCAGGAAATTATTTTGCCTTCCTTTTGTAATAATCCATCAGGTGATAAAGAAGCTAGGCTTCATTCCCTAGACTTGGTCAGGTGTATATCAACCTATTTTGACAGGACTAGGGATTTTAGATCCTCTGACTCCCTTTTTGTACACTTCCAAGGAAAAGGAAAAGGTACAGCTGCCTCCAAACCTTCAATAGCTAGGTGGATTAGGCAATGTATAATTGAGGCTTATAAGGAGGGGAACTTAGTTCCACCTATTAAGATAAAAGCTCATTCTACAAGAGCAATCTCCACATCTTGGGCTCTCAGGGCAAGTGCTTCCCCTGTAGAGATTTGTAAAGCAGCCACTTAGACGTCCATGACTACCTTTATTAGACATTACAGATTGGATGTAAGCTCATCAGCTGAAGCAAAGTTTGGACGTCAAGTACTACAAGCAGTGATGCCTTCCTAATTCTGGTAAGAAGTTGCTTATGTCATATAAATTATGTTATATGAATATGTATGTCTGTAGATAATGGAGTATATATATGTGCATATATGAGCTCAGAATATAGTAACTTGATTATTCTCTTCCTGTAAGTGGCTTTGGTATATCCCACTGTTTCCTGTGGCGGGGAGTACATAGAAGAAAGGGTGAAATTTACTTACCGATATTTCCCTTTCTTCTGTGTATCTCCCCGCCACACCCACCCTTAATCATGTTAATTTATTTTTATAAGATCAAGCAGCTCAGGTAATACAAGATAACTGGAGCGGAAGGGGTGGAGTAAGGTTTTATAGAAAATATTTCAGTCCTACCAGCTGTCGGGGAGATACACAGAAGAAAAGGAAATATCGGTAAGTAAATTTCACCCTTTTACTATCAACATAAATGTTTTTTGATATATAGTGGCAAAAAATATTTTTTTTTATTTATGACATCACAGCTTGTTACACGATACAAAATGTAGTTCTTGTGCGGCGCCATGAAAAAGCTGAATATGTTCTAAAAATAAATAAATAAACGATATATATTTCCACATATAACAAGAAAGGTTCCAATGGAAATCATACCTAAACAGATGGATAGCAAAAATGTTGAAACTGTGTCCAACCAGCAGGGTAAAAATAATTCCCTGAGCTTCTGGCACAGAAGGTGTTAAATGATGCAAGGTGTACACCCCTTGAGGACAGGTCAGGACAACCTTGGAATAGAAGATGATGTACTAAAGAGTGTCTGGAGCACACCATTGCACCATATGGGAGAAATAAAAATACAAATTCGAGCAGCATTAAACAGAATGAATGTAGAAACAACCCCCTTTTTATTGCAACGTTTTTTTGAAGACCTCACTAGCATTCAAGGGGTATAAATCTCCTTTTACGTTTAAGGACATTTTAGAAAAATGTGCAGTTTGTTTGCTACAGAATTGCTCTTCTTCT
This sequence comes from Rhinophrynus dorsalis, assembly GCA_037306005.1. Classification (NCBI taxonomy): domain Eukaryota; kingdom Metazoa; phylum Chordata; class Amphibia; order Anura; family Rhinophrynidae; genus Rhinophrynus; species Rhinophrynus dorsalis. Next base: position 69,419,315 of record CM074720.1, read on the forward strand.
GTCCCTTAGTTCATATACATATTATCACAACTTTCTCACATCAACAATCAAAAAGATAACATACATGTAACATACTAACACAGTTGATGAGGCTGAAAAAAAGATGTGTCCATCAAATTCAGCCCATGTCATATCACCCTTTTTAATCCAGAAGGCGGCAAAAAACACCCTATTAAAACTATGTTCAATTAAGCCTCATGTACCATTGGATATACTTCTGGATCAACATCCTATCTGCTTTGAAACCAACTACTGATTGTTGTTCTAAGCTAGAAAGATAACTATTACTTTTTTATGCAACTATAGTATCTGCAAACACAGCATCACAAGACAAAGAATGCCATAACTTTGCTGTCCTTACTGTAAAAAAAAATCCCTGCCTTTGTTTTAATCGAAAGCGCTGATTACCTCTTATGTTTTGCTCAGCTCTCTGAGTAGATAGTTCTTTAGAGAGGTCTTTGTATTGATCTCAAATATATTTGTAAATATTAATCATTTCACCCATTAGAAGTCTCTAATTCAATGTAAACAATCCCAGTTTGGCTAGTCTCTATAACTCTTCCTCTAATCCCTTTATCAGTTTTGTTGCACTTTTTCCAGTTCAATAATGTCTATTAGTCCCTTAAAAATTTAAGATGTGCCAGGACCTTCACAGCTTGCTAAGTGTACCAGAGTGACATGCGGGGGTCTGAAAGAGACCAATCCGGTCTTGGAGCAGTCAATTTCAGACCCTATTTTTACTTACAGTGCTGACAGACATGCGTGTCCAATGCAAGATGGCAGCGCTGGTCATGAATGGTAGGGACATATACATAAGTTCACAAATTATAATTATTACACTTATAGAATTTTAGCTTGATTAAGGGGTCACTTAGGAACATATGTAACGATATACCACTATTTTTGAGAACATGATAGATCCACTTTAAATGTTATCTGCAACTTTTCCACCCATTCACTCCATCTATCTAAGCCATAAAAACAGCCAAATGTATTTTTTTCAAGCACGGTAAGTTATTCAATTATCTGTGCTATGAAAAATTAACGGATGAAAAAAAAAAACGCACGTTGGGCGCTAAAGTTCGCACCAATTGGAACCCATTAAAACATTTCTGGAATTGCCATTCAGTTCCATGCGTTAGGCAGCAACCTGAGTTAAGGGACCCACTTTAACCAGTTAAATATTTAATTAAATGAATATTCTACAGATTTTTACATCAATTTTTCAATATAATCAACAGAATTATGATACCGCCTCATGAGAATTAGAAACGTTGCACATGTGCAGTTATATGTATTAGACAAACTGCACTTGTGCATAACCACAAAAACATATGTGAATAACCTGAAATGTGCAAATGACAGAGAGACCGGTTATGTGCATGGCTATAACTTCAATTCATGTTTTTCTCTTAGTTCATGTGGAACACAGGAACCATGGGGCTAAAGTTACCTCCTTCAGGAAAGCAGGACACTGAGCAAAAGAGGTCTATGAGGCTGAGACACCCATCCTGCATTCCACATGGACTAAGAGAAAGGATTTATTGGTAGGCACACAAAAATCCCCTTTTCTCTTACGTCAAATGTGGAACACAGGAACCATGGGTATATAACAAAGCATCCACCAAGATTCCAGGGAGGTAAGGAGGAACCCCCTCCAGACACAGACCAGTTCTAACAGAAATTAACTGGTAAAATATGAACATCAGGAGTCAGCCAATACCAACAACACACACTTGAAAACAGGAACCAGCATGTTACTAGCCAAAAGAAAATCAGGAAGGACACCTAAACAGACACAATGGCTGGTTAAAACATTTGACCAAAGCTAGCTTCAGCAACATATTAATATGGTAATGTTTGACAATACAGGCATGATCACATTGCCTCCTTACGCAACTGCTCAGCAGATGGTAGATTCTTACAGGCCCAAGATGCACTTACTGATCTGGTGGAATGAACCGTAACATGAAAGAGCACTTGCTTCTTCCTTAAGATATTAGCCTGGCAAATGGTTACCTTAATCTAAGAAACCACTGTTACCTTAGACACAGCCTGCCCCGTACAAAGGCACTCAGGATAGACAAAAAGTAAATCAGATTTCTGAAAAGGCTGCTTGAGATGAATATAGCACTTCAAGCACTGAATCACAGCCACAAGATAAAGCTCCTGAGATGGACATGGATAGACAGAAGAAAAAAACAATTTCATGATTTAGTTGAAACTCAAACAACATGAGGTAGGAAACCTATGGGAGTCCTCCAAACCACCCTGTCAGGGTGGAACACCAAAAAGGGAAGCTTACAAGACAAAACCTGAAGGGTGGCGCCCTGCCAAACAGACACAAAACAATGAGCATCTGCTTGAACAGTATCCAAAAGCTGATCCTCCCAAGACAGCCATAGCTTTAGTTACCCATGTAATGGCAAAAGTAGTGCATAAGACGGCACCAGAAGCTGCAAAATTCACCATAAAAAAGGAATCCAGGTGCTTGTCTGCCTGATCTTTAAGAGCCATGATGTCTGCCAGCGGCAAAGCAGTACTCGTAGTAAGGTGGGAAACTGGGGGTGGGGTGACTCACTGTGCTATATCCTCAGCAGAAAAACAGAATAAAAGAAATATATATGCTGATTAAGGAAGACTCTCCTGTCAGTCATTTTTATTCCTTCAGGAGTAATTGGTCCAAGGAATAGAGAGAAGAAAAAAAGAGCAATCTCCTTCTTGCACCTCTTAAGAATATCAACGGAAAACGAACTATAATTGGAAGCCTCTGATACCTTAAAGGAGCAGTAAACTTTTTTTATGAAAACACATATTTTACAGAGAATTTCCTGCTGAAAATAACAAGGTCACTCCCATCACTGTCAGATATTTTATTCAAAATTTATAGCAGTTCAAATAATCAGGAAGTGGATTTACTGTGTTTACTTCCTGATAGCTCTAACTGACAGGAAGTGACAGGCAGTTTCTATCACATTCTGTGGAGACCTGTATGACTCTGACTTTTCTGACTTTCCTCTCCATTAGAATCTAACAGGAAATCTAATTAGAATTTGACCACTAGAGGGCACTGCTAATGTAAAAAATATGGGTTTAAACTGTAATAACGCTGGAAATATAAATCTCTCAGCAGTGGGAGTACCCTTATTTTACTCAATAGGAAAATCCCTACAATATATATTTTTTCATAAAAAAAGTTTACTACTCCTTTAATCATTTCTAGGACAGCCCGAATAAGAATTTAAGTCTTCCTCATAAGAGTCGCCAACAGCGAAGGACGAATCTAAGTATATCTGCATCAGTTTCCCTTTCCTCAGAAGAGGACTCCCCAATGTTGGGGTATCACCCTCCATAAGATTACTTAACCCTTTGAGTGCCAGAGGGGTAAGCAACGCATTGCTTTGCAATACGTTGCGTACCCCTCTGGCACTCAAAGGGTTAAACCTTCAGTGACTTGTGACATGGCAGGACCGTATCACTGACAGTCCTGACACGCCATGAAATTCTGGGATGGCAGTGCGGCTGCATGCTGCTCTACCATCCCTGAATTCACTGAGATGCAAAAAAATTGCAACGTGGTCCTTAATGCCAGCTCTTGCTGGATCGGGCGGTCGTTAAAGGGTTATGCACCTTTTGGAGGGAGCAGGATGTCTCATGGACAAGAATCTAAAACCCCTTGAATAGAAGAAGGGATATAGGTATAACTGAAGAAATTTGGGCCTTAACTCATACAGGATCATGTTCAACAGGTGAGGGCCCCGAGGGTTGAATATGGGCTACATAGCAAGAGAGGCATACAGTATCAGAAAACTCCTTAGAAAGCCCTACCTATCATGAAGAGCAATGGGTTAAAGGGGCTAGAGGGACCTCTGAAGCCTTAGTACCCTTGGACCTACCTATGTCTCCCTTAGGTTCTGACATAATCAGGAGAACCTTAAGGTATGAAGAAAAAGCAGTAAAAGTATTATAAAAAGGAGAAAAGAAGTACTTATAAATCCTTAAAAGAATGTATCTGGCTGTAAGGGGCATAAAGTGTCAATCAGGAGAGACCAGCCTCCGTGAAGAAAGCATAATTCGAAAAAGGAAAAGGGTCATTCATCGATTAACTCTTCCTTTGCCAAAAAGTCCAGGAAGAATGGGGTGCTGGAAACTGTAGTTTACCAGAATGAAAAATTGCATGGTAGCGCTCCAGCCATAGCTAAACGGCACCTTCAGCTCCCTTGCTGTTTTTCAAACACACACTGATGTAAAAGAAGTCCCAGAACAGGGTTCTATGTTCCTAGAAATATGGTCACTATGTGTACCTGTTATTAAAGGCATCATAACCTAAAAAAGGACCTGTGTACTCAGGAGAAAATTCTCTCTTCAGTCTTCTACGTGAACAAAAACAGGATGAGAAAATTCTTCCTCCACAGATTAGGTGCTGAAAGCCTTCCAAAGGAGGCCAGGAATAGGAGCCCAACTAGTGGGATACTGTGCAGTCCCATATCCTACAGTTAAAATAAAAAAAAACCAAGAGAGCTTTGCCATGACTTCCATCTCAGGAAGACTACTGTTAAAACTGAGCATGTCTAGGAGGGAGTAGAGTCGAGCAGAATGGGAGTCTCTGCTTCAGAGACCTCTATTCTTCAGTGCCCTGCCCTCCTGAAGGGGGGCAGTTTACCAGCTTGGTTCCTGTTTTCCACATAGGATGTAAGATAAAAATTGATTAATCATTGCAGCCCTACAACCAGTAAATAACTGAAGGTCCGACAACTGACTGCCTTTGGCTCAGTTTGTATGTAGTACTAGTGTAAAAGCCTGTGTACATGGGTCAAGGTCCGGGTGATGTTAACTCTTTGAATGCCAGAGTGGTACGCAACGCTTTGTGTTGTGTACCCCTATGGCACTCAAAGGGTTAAGAGGCCGGTCCTGCTCTGTGTCCTGCCGCCGACGCAGTCATGCACTGTAGAGACTGCCTGAAAGCACAGAATGCTCCCAGCACAAAAGTCCCAGCATTCTGTGCATTCGGGCAGTCTCTACTGCACATGACGGCTTATGACAAACATCCCAGCAAATTATTATATAGGATTCTGTTTTTTGCTGTGAATATACATAAGGTTTGCTGAATTTGTATGTGATTCACGCACTCACACTATGATCATAAAATACACATAATAGTGATATATGTAATCTATTTAAAATATAAAGTAGTTCCTACACATACTGGAGAAAAAGCATCAACAAACATTTAAAAATCCAAAAAAGATTGTTGGCTAAAGTGCCAAAATAGATGGAGACTGTTCAGTTGAACAGACAAATTGTCTAAAACTTTGTAGATATTGCTAATCAAGTAACAGTCTAGCACAGGGGTTGACAAACTTGACCCTGAGCAACTTTTTTAGGGTTTCCTTTCTCAAGCACAAGTGAGTTAATAAAAATATCTGAGAGACTGACTCGCTTTTATCCCTTTCATTGCCAGAGGGGTACACAATGCATTGCAAAGCAAAGCGTTGTGTACCCCTCTAGCACACAAAGGGATAATCAAGTAGGGAAAACCTCTAGTCCTGGCTTGTTAGTGGGACAGGTTTGGGAACAGTGTGTCTAATGTTGTCATCAATGCATTGTGGTATGCTAGCATTAGGATGCTCAATTTATGATTCATCTGTTCTTTTATTTACCCCAGTTATTTAACTACCCATCCCCCACCCCTTCCATTTTACTGACTGATTTATCAAGTTCAGTATACAAGGTTTACAAAGGGAAAAGTTGAACATTTATGGGACAAATCACCTGCACCAAAAAATGGACCCTTGAACACAATGAATGTTAGTGACATTTGAAATCTTTTAGAGACCTCTTGAAAACCCAATGGCCTAAAAAAAACCAAAAAACAAACAAAACAAACCATCAACTGGTTAGAAGAGATTAGACCATAAGTAATATACATCAAGCACAAGTGTAAACCAGTTTATTGTCCTACATAGAAAGACAATGACCAGAATAAAATAAAATAGCAGCTACTGTTCGAAGCAGTATTTTTCAAATCTATCTCTTGTACTAAACGAGGAACATTAAAGTTATAGCAATGCCGCATTAAAAAGTTGTTCCCAAAGTCATCTGTGTGTTAAAATTAACCTATTGCACTATGTCTCATAACTTACATGTTTGTAGTTCAAAAATTATGAAGAGCTAAAGATCCCCGCCCGCCCCTTTCTGGCCACCTCCTACCAAATCTGTAATCAGGTTGTGCAACTCAAAGGCTGCAGCGAGGGACAAACTTCATTACATAAGTATAATGGAATCCTGTCCCCCTTGAAGAAGGAGTGCAGGATTTCCCTTTGCTTTCTGAAGTTTGTCCCTCGCTGCAGCCGTTCTCACCAGAATGCATCTTCTCTGTGTCATGCAAGAAAGGGATGGGCGGGGGATCTTTAGCTCTTCATAACTTTTGAACTACAAACTAGTAAGGTATTATACATAGCGCAATAGGTTACTTTTAACATACGGAACACTCGGGAAGCAACTTTAAAAAAAGACATTACTAACACTTTAAAAGGATAGTAATATTTTGTTAGCAGCGCAGCTCAGTTTTTTCAACAGAATAAATAGTACTGCTGGTTGATGCTCTTATTCTTCAAAATTGGATAGTTACGGTGTAATTTTATGCTGAAGTTGATCCCTCCCACCCCTTTAACCGTTCTGATGCCTCCTCCCCTCAGATCTGCAGTCCAGTCACTTGACCAGATAAATCACAATGAGGGACCATCTTCCCTCAGTCAGTATAAGGAAAAACCTGCCCTCCTTGTCGAAGGAGAACAGGTTTTTCCTAATACTAAATAAAGATTTCCCCCTCATTGTGATCCACTGTCTGATCTCAGCCTGAAATGCTGACGTTGGGAAAAGGGGCGGGAGAGATGATCTTCAGCATAAAATTACATTGTAACTATATCGTTTTGGAGAATAAGAGCATCAGTAGTACTATTCCTTATGTTGAACAAACTAAGATGCGTTGCCAACAAAATATTACTATCCCTTTAAAGCCTAGCACTGCCTTGTAAATATGAACACTTCTTTTAGGCAGTAAGCACAAGGGAAGATGATACAAAATATTTGCTGTTATGAGAATCAACTATGTATCTGTGAATTGCATATGTACAAGTAGGTAAAAAATGTGTTGGTCAACTGCTAACACAAACTATATCTGTTGGATAGCTCTTGGTCTCATAGTTTTGTAAAAATAAGCAATAAGACTCTGAGAGCAACTTTTCAAATACTTTCATTATGCAGATACTTTAGGGATGTGGAATGGCTAAGTGAGAGTGTACAAAACAAAATATGCTGTCAGAGTCCATGCCTAACTATGAAAGATGCAGACTGCAGCAGTGCTTAGGAACCATTGAAGCTCAAGATGAAGGGTGACCAGTATCTGGCTGAGGTTGACTGGAACTGTAGTTCAGCAAACAGCTGGATTCTAGCTGATCCAGCAGCTACAGTGTCAAAGGTGGTCTATCCCTGCTCTTGGTCTGCAACTGTTCCTACAAAGCCCTGCAGTCTGTATCTTTTATCAATGACCAGTATTAACTCTTTATTTGTCATTCATTCACAGAACGCGCAGAAGATCCAGTGTTATCCGTGCTTGTCTGATGTCGATATTAATTACTTTAACTTCAACTCGTTCTCCCGGTCCCAGTCCAAGGCTTCTTCTTCTTTTCTGCTTAGAAATTTTTTCTTCTGTTATGTATCTAATCGGGATTAACCCTGCTTTGCCAACACCAACATCAACAAAAACCCCAAACAAAGTAGCATTTTCCACTTTTCCAGTGAGAACTGCACCAATAGTAAGATCTTCAAGACAGACGATATTTGTCTTAAAGTCTGCCTTATCAAATTCTGGAAAACAAAACAAAAGACAAGATCATGTACTATTTGATATCAATAAATCACTTTTTTTCATTTTCCCTGTTAACATAAATGTCCTTTTACATTCTACAGACTTCCTAATAATTTACAGAAATGGTCGACAACAATGTGGCCACAAATTCTTGACACACATATTTTTTAAACTGTCAGTAGGGTCGGAAAAAGAAGATTGGCTTATGCTAATAAAGTCTCCAATTCATTTTATCTTTTCTAGCAGGGCTTAAAATGGAACGATGTGAGTGTGAAGGGATAGTATGAGCTAAGACAAAATAGAGAGGACAAGAGCTTGTTTGGGTAGATAGAGCATGTGTGAAAATGAAATCATACCACAGAAGACATGTTAGTTAAAGCGATAGTAATACTTTATTATTATTATCCCTCATATTGTAGATATTTCCAAATAAGTTAATAGCCCCCAGGTTCATCTCTCAAACCTTTATGGTTTGAGAGATAACCAAAGGCAAAGTTACTTCCCCCTTTGACTGCAGGGGAAGTCTGTTGTACGACAGGCTTGCGGCTCTGCAGCTAAGCTGAGATCCCGTTTCTGAATAAGAATTATTTCACTGAAACGGTCTTCTACATGTGCTTGGTTTGCAAGCACATGTAGAAGACCGTTTCAGTGAAATAATTCTTTGTCACTGACGCGATCGCGGCTCTGCTGCAGAGCCGCATGATGAAAGACAGACCGGATATCCCTGCAGTCAGCACAACGCTGACTTCAGGGAAGGGGGAGGGAGGGGGGAACTTTGCCTTTGGTTATCTCTCAAACCATAAAGGTTTTAGAGGTGAACATGAAGGCTATTAAATTATTTTGCAAATGTCTACAATATGAGGTATAGTAATAATAAAGTATTACTATCCCTTTAAATTAACTCACAAATGTAAGCATACTAACTGGGATGAATTGATGCTTGCTTGAGGAGCACTCAGTCAGTGTTATTATGGAATAGTGTTTAGAGCAAAGAAGATCAACACTACCCGATGTGAATAAAAAGACAAATATTGTACAAAATACCCCAAAACTGTATTTTAAAAAGGAAGCATAGGCATAAAAAAAGACGTAGCCTTACATTTTGTGATCCCTCTCAACATATGCTTACAACTGAGGTGATAGAAACAAAATAAAATAAACGTAATTACAGAATTAACAATGACTACCAGAATTCATCAAGTAAATAACAAACACAGCAACATAACAAAAGTGAATAAGACAGTTTGACCAGGGAGAAAATCTGTTTAAAATTGTTTAAATCAATTAGTGAAACTAGAGATAAATTAAACATTAAACATATAAGAATTTACTAATAACTGTGATCAGCAATATATTTCCCATTTAGTTTTTAATTTAATTAATTCCAGCAGCCATTGCAAATTCGCTAATTAAGCAAGTACATATTGCATGTTTCTATACCTTTTGTGTGAGAGTAATGGCCAAGAGTGGGCATGAAATGCATGACATGAAGATTTTTTTTTTTCTTTTTTTCCCTGTAATCTGTTTTTGTTTATAAAGGACATATAAACTGGACATTTTGTTCTACATTTGCTGTAAGAGTTTACACTGTTCAGGTAGTGCTGGGGGCCACTGAAGAACCCTTTGAGAGATCCATGTGTTTCACAGCTTGTTTCCCCCTCTCCAAGATAAAATGGGATTTTTTACTTACTGAAAAATCCTTTTCTCTTAATCCACTCTAAGTAAAAAAAAATCCTCCCACTTCCTAGCTGCTAACCCTTTCCCCTGCATAACTGTCTTCAGTTTTTATTTTACAGAGACAAGAAGGAAAAGCAGTAGAACATATCCACCAGAAAAGGCAGTGCATCCTCACCCAACATGTTTTCTGTGGGCAGGAAGCCATGCATCTCTCAATGGACTAAGAGAAAAGGATTTATTGGTAAGTAAAAAATCCCATTTTCTCTAGCGTTGTTGAGGGAAGCAGGGGCCATGGGGACGCACCAAAGTCACCCAAATAATTGGATGACCATGGCCTGTAAACGATGGCCTGTACAACTGTATGGCCCAATGTAGCATCTTGAAATGAAAAAATTATAACTTTGCAAATCTTAGTGAAAGCGTGGACAGATGACCATGTAGCTGCCTTGGACAACTGATCAACAGTAGCCTGATCCTTCAAGGCTCAAGAAGTAATGATGGACATAGTAGAATGAGCTGTGATTCTGAAGGGAGCTGGAACAGACTTTAGTCTAAGCTTGTCTGTTTAAGCCATGAAGCAATGATAGTCTTAGATGTTTGTCTGATCTTTTTAGGGCCTCCTGGACTCACAAACAGTGCCTGAAGTCCTAAAAGATTGAGTGACTTGGATGTAACATTTTAAACATCTCACTACATCTAAAGTATGAAGAACTTTTTCTTTAGAGTTAGAAGGATCAGGACACAAGGAAGGCAGCACCACTTTCTGGTTTATGTGAAATGCTAAAACTACTTTAGGTTGGAACTCTGGAACTGTTCTTAAAACCACTTTATCTTGATGAAAGATAAGATGAGGAGAAATACAAGAAAGTGCACTAAGTTCTGAAACTCTTCTTGTAGATACAATTGCCTTGAGGAAGACTGTTTTAACAGTTAGGTATCATATAGAGGCTGATGAAAACTTATCAAATTGAGAGGAATAAAGAACCTCTAATATTAAATTAAAATCCCATGGTGGAATGGGATGTCTATATTGGGGAACTATCTTGGTTACTCCTTGAAGGAAAATTTGAATTTCTGTGAGACAAGCAATCTTTCTCTGGAAAAGCACAGATAGATGAAACCAGGACTTTCAGGGAGTTACCCTTAGACCTTTATCTAGACCTGATTGCAGGAATTCTAGAAAGGATGGAAGATAGAAAGAAGAGAGGCCTAGATCTTTCCTGGCACACAATGAGAAAACCTCAGTGATGTATCTTAGAAGACACTGGTTTGTGAGCCCTGAGCATGGTTTGAATCACAGGAGAACTGAATCCTTTGTTCTTCAAGATTTGGGTCTCAATTTCCACGCCACCAAAGAGAGGTTGTGTAAGTTGTGGTGGAGAATTAGGCCTTGAGAGATGAGGTCTGGAATCTGAGGTTGACAACATGGCTCTGTCAATTACATGTAGTTGAGGTGGTGAAACCAAGACCTCCTGGGTCAAAATGGAGCTATAAGGATGGTGTGCATCATCTCCTTTATTTTGTGGAGTATTCTGGGAATCATAGCTAGTGGAGGGAAGAGATTCACTAGGCTGTAATTCCAAGGAATTGCTACTGCATCCACTACTAATGCTTGTGGATCCCTTGCTCTTGCACAAAATGTTGGTAGTTTTCGGGTTTCTCCTTGATGCCATCAAGTCTATGTCTGGAACTTCGCATTGGCGAGTTATCTGAAGGAATATTTCCTGATTTTGCTCCCATTCTCCTGGGTCTATGTCTGACGGCTGAGGCAATCTGCCTCCCAGTTCTTTACTCCCGGAATGTAAATGGCTGAGAATGCTGGAACATGATTCTTTTGCCAGAGTAGAATTTTGTTTACTTTCATCCAGGCAGCATTGCTTTCCATTCATTCTTGATGGTTTATGTATGCCACTGCAGTGGTATTGTTTGACTGAATCCAAATTGGAAGGAACTTCAGAATAGATGTCCATACTAATAGTGCATTGAAAATTTCATGTAACTCCAAGATGTTTATGTGAATATGGGACTCTGATGGAGTCCACTGACCTTGGATGAAGAGATGTCTGTACACTGCTCCCCATCCGAACAGAATGACATCTGTTGTAACTATCTCCCACTCTGTGATGGAGAAATGTTTCCCGGCAAGAAGATTTGAACTTATGAGCCACCAGTGGAGAGACTGTCTTGTGGACTGTGATATTTTCATCATATGATGATGATTTGGATTTTTGGGCAAACTGCCAATCAGATTCAGTTGAAGAGAGCTCAAGTGAAACTAAGCCAAAGGAAATTCTTCTATTGTGGCTACCTCCAAGGCAGCTTCCCCAAAACAGGAGGTACACTCTTGGAGGTAGCCAATGAAAGGAAATATATTGTCATGAGGCACATTATACTTCAAAACTTGAATTATGCCCAGGCTGAAGAAAAGGAACCTTGAATGATTGCTCCCAATCCAGACAACATCAGTCTGTTCAAGGTATCCACCTTTTTGTCAGCAGGATCTTTAAATTCTGCTGCAGACTGAACAGGAATAGTGGTATGTTTGGATAATCTGGATAATGTGCAAACGTTTGAGGCAGGTGTGAAAAAATGCTGTAAAGTAAGAATGCTTTAAAAAATAGACATTAATAGTTTATATTTATCAATTAACAAAATGCATAGTGAGTGAATAGAAGAAAAATCTAAATCAAATCAATATTTGGTGTGACCACCCTTTGCCTTCAAAACAGCATCAGTTCTTCTAGAACTGCACAAAGTCAGGGATTTGAAGGCTTATTGTCAGGTGTATAACTAAAAAGGTGCTAATGATCATCAATTTAATACGTAGGTTGAAACACGATCATTAACTGAAACAGAAACAACTGTGTAGGAGGAATAAAACTGGGTGAGGAACTGCCAAACTCAGCTAACAAGTTGAGGTTGCTGAAGACAGTTTAATGTCAAACATCATACACCATGGCTAGACAGAGAACAGCAACAAGACACAAGGTAGTTATACTGCATCAGCAAGGCCTCTCCCAGGCAGAAATTTCAAGGCAGAAAGGTATCCAGATATGCTGTCCTAGCTCTTTTGAAGAAGCACAATGAAACGGGCAATGTTGAAGACCGTAGACACAGTGGTCGGCCAAGGAAACTTAATGCAGCAGATGAAGGACACATCATGCTTACTTCCCTTTGCAACCTGAAGATGTCCACCAATGCCATCAGCTCAGAAATGGCAGAAAACAGTGGGACACTGGTACACCCATCTACTGTCCGGAGAAGTCTGGTCAGAAGTAGTCTTCATGGAAGACGTGCAGCCGAAAAGCAATACCTCTAAACTATGCATGAAAACACAGCAATCGGGGTGCAGAAAAATGGCAGCAGGTGCTCTGGACTGATAAGTCAACATTTTAAATATTTGGCTGTAACAGAAGGCAGTTTGTTCACAGAAGGCTGGAGAACGGTACAAAAATTTGTGTCTGCATGAAACAATAATGCATGGTGGAGATTCCTTGCAAGTTTGGGGCTGCATTTCTGCAAATGGAGTTGGGGATTTGGCCAGAATTAATGATATCATCAATGCTGAGAAGTACAAGGAGATTGGCCCCAAATGTATTCTGCAGCATTACAATGACCCCAAACATACCACCAAAGTCATTAAAAACTATCTTCAGCCTAAAGAACAACAAGGATTCCTGGAAGAGATGGTATGGCCCCAACAGAGCCCTAATCATCATTGAGTCTGTCTGGGATTAAATGAAGAGAGAGAGAGACAACGGAGGCTTCCTAAATCCACAGAAGAACTGTGGTTAGTTCTCCAAGAGGTTTGGAACAACCTACCTGCCGAGTTCCTTTAAATTGAGTGAAAGTGTACCTAGAAGAATTGATGCTGTTTTGAAGGAACAGGACTTAGATTTTTCTGCTGTTCATTCATTATACATTTTGTTAATTGATAACAATAAACAATTAACATGTCTATTTTTTAAAGCATTCTTACTTTACAGCATTTTTCTCACATGCCTAAAACGTTTGCACAGTACTGTATATTTAATTGCCAATAAAGAATTATAAACTTATAACCCAAACTCTATCCACCTCAGGTTTTCTGTCCCACTTTGCAGAAGCTTAAAGGGATAGTAATACTTAAAATGTAAAAATAAATATGTTGTAGGGTTTATCTCCCTGAGTAAAACAAGAGTACTCCCACTGCTGAGAGGTGTTTTATTCAAAAGTTATTAATTTTCAAAGTTGAATTTTTAGGTGCAATATCACAGTGGCCTGAAATTGTACAGTGGCGCTGTTGCTACACGATCCTATGGACAACTCTGGTCAGTTGACCATAAATCTCCATAGGATGGTGTAGCAACAGCGCCACTGTACAATTTCAGGCCACTGTGATATTGCACCTAAAAAATTCAACTTTGAAAATTAATAACTTTTGAATGAAAGACCTCTCAGCAGTGGGAGTATTCTTGTTTTACTCAGGGGGATAAACCCTACAACATATTTTTTTTTACATTTTAAGTATTACTATCCCTTTAAGATGCAGTGGCAGCCTCTTTACCATTGGCTTTGCAGGTGGGTGTGATTTCAGTGCAGCTAAAATGAGGAGGGATGGCACAAGAACACTGAGGTTTGTCATATAATAATGTTGATGTTGTCAGAGGTAGCACTAGCAGCAAAGCAACAAGACTGAGCGTTAACATTATGTTTGAAATATTTAATTTTAGATGCTGTTAAGAATTACATCAACTGCTGGGTAGGTTATCAGAAATGCATAGGACTTGGGAGCAAAGGAGAAGTATGTGGCAAAGTTATTTCTAACATTTTCTTTTCTGATAACCCCTTGAATATGTGAGAGGTCTCCAATGCATTACTTTGCACAGAATTGGAGTTCTCTTTACCATCCAAGAGTTTAATGCATAAGACACCTTTACCTTTGGGAGGCAATAGGATATCCAACAATTTGCGAAGCAATGTGTTGGACACTTGAAATATTAAAGAATTGTGGAGTTGTCACGTCGGGGGTTTCTCTCCTCCCTCCGACCGTCCTGGGTTTGCGTCTGACGTTCCGTCGTGCGGCCGGAAGTGACGTTGCGCTGGCTGCGGCGTGGTTTCCTGGGACGCTTCGGTGCTTCCTGACTGTGAGTACTTAGAATGCCTGTATCCTTGGTCGGACGCGTTAGTATAGCGTCCTCTATGTTTCAGTCTAGTCTGTGTTACTGCATTCTCTGGATACTTTTTGTGCAGATCCCTCCAGTTCTGACTATCTCCAGCTCTGACTACCTGTGACCTACCTGACCTGCCTCTTCTCCTAGCCTACCTGGATCCTGTGTAATCCCTTCAGTTCTGTGACTACCTGTGGCCTACCTTACCTGCCTCATCTCCTGGTCTACCTGGATCCTGTGTAATCCCTCCAGTTCTGTGATTACCTGTGGCCTACCTGACCTGTCTCATCTCCTAGACTACCTGGATCCTGTGTAAGCCCTCCTGTTCCGACTACCTCCAGTATTGCCCGCCTGTGGCCTCCGTTACCTGAGTGAGTACCCTGTTTACTTTGGAGACATATCTTCCTCCCTGAGGATTAGGTAGTATAGCTTGGTTGTACAGTGTTATCGCGGGCCCCCTTTGGCTCAACCGAAGGGGACCAATCTGGCTTCGCGGCCAGCACCTTTACTCGGCTGTAGCCGCAGCACAACACTGTACAATCAACCACCGCGCCCGAGCTACGCTCTCTAGCGTCGCACTCTAGCGTCTCGCTCCCTAATCCTTTGTTGGAGGAGGCAGACCTTCTGCGTTTTAGGTGTAGGGGTTCTTCACTCAGTCTGTCCTTTAGGCTCCACGGCTCTCTTGCCTGACATTAGTACACTAAATTCAGCAAAAAACATAATAGATACTGTATTAGTTTTCTCACTATCATTTACAATAACAGCTGTGGATGCTTCATAAAGGGCTTTTGGAAGCAGCAGGAGGACACCATCATCATAGAAGCAACAGTAGGATCCCTGCTAATCACTGAAGTGCAACTTGTATCTCAGTGATAGATCAAATGAAGAATAATTTCAGAAGCAGAAGGATTTGTAGTCTATGAACTGCACATCTTAACTGCCCCACTAACAGCCACAAGGGTTATGTCTGCCCATATTTAAAGAAATGGTAATTTTTTTTAATGGAAAAAATAATGGAGATCCTCCATTCAAAGGTTAATGCAGCTCAAATCAGAACACATATTGCAGGTTTTTGGCAAACATCTGGCAACTGATCATGTTGTCTCCACAAAAATAAACAGAAACACTGACAACTAGTAAAGTCTTTTCAAAAACTGAATTTTGAAAATAAATCAAACCTAATTAAACAGTTGAGCTGACAATTTTTGAATCATGTTGGAGCATCTTTTTTTTTTTTTTAGAATACCTTAATTTTCCTTTAATTCCAGAAGTCAAGTGATAAATGTTCCAAAGTGTAGAGTATCAGCTGTAATATATCTCATACACCCTTAAGATCCATAGCAACATGCTGTTACTTGGCCACAGACTGCCTTAACTTCCAAAGTCACAAAAGGAATGTGGAAATAGGTCTTTAAACAGATAGTACTGCCCACTTGTGTGCAGGAGACCCAAGCCTGCTGTCTCAGACAAATGAAATCTCTTGCCTGTATATAAAGCTGATCCCATTGGCTCTGTACTTTGTAGATCAAAGTTAACTCCCTGCAATCACGTGGAATGCAATGAGGAAGGGAGCAGTCAATGATGACAGCTTGCTCCAAAACAAATATAAAGG
Source organism: Rhinophrynus dorsalis (assembly GCA_037306005.1). Taxonomy (NCBI): domain Eukaryota; kingdom Metazoa; phylum Chordata; class Amphibia; order Anura; family Rhinophrynidae; genus Rhinophrynus; species Rhinophrynus dorsalis. The sequence continues at coordinate 69,435,624 of CM074720.1, forward strand.
AACCCAGGATGTCCAGGCAGACTGGCATCCTGTCTTACTATAAAGGAGTAAACCAGCTACACCACAGGGGACATATAAAACTTTCTTCATTTAAAATATGTTCTGTTGAATGCTAGAGGGGTCCCCAGTGCATAGTTTTTGCAACAGAATTACTCATGTTTTCCTTTGTGCATAAGGCCCTGTCTGTGTAAAAGACACCAAATCCACATTTAAAAGGACAGAGACATACTCTACTGCATGTCCCATATTGAAGGGGAAGGCTGTTGGAGACAGCCTATAACCCTCATAAAAATAAAGTTTAAAAACAAAGGAATAAAAATAATAATAAAAAGTTACTGTCTTTTATAGATAATGAAATTTTTACCTGCTAAAATATAAGGAAAACCTACACATATAGGGTATTTTCATAAACAAAAGAAGTAGAGGAATTTAAACCTTTGAGTGCCAGAAGGTTTTGCAATGTGTTACTTGCCCCTCTGGCATTCAAATGGTAAAAGGTATTTTACAACAACTACACTAATTGCGAGGAAACAATAAGAGCCAGAATCAAGAAAGGTTTTTTTTGTCATATTTAGCTATAAACAAATTGGGTATTTTCATATATTTGCATGGGGGCACTGAACAATAAAACAATGAACTCCAGTTCATAAATTAACAAGAAATGTGTCAATCATTAAGGTGCAAAATAGCCCCAGCCCTTAAAGGTATAGTAACATTTCATAATAAAAGCAGCGCTAATTAATCATCATAGTATTTGGACTTTGGAGAGTGTTATTTCAAAATGGTCAGAGTTGTAGTTCCAGAGTAATTCAATGACAAAGTATCCCCCTCCTGCCCCTTTTACTGATGTAACACTGCTCAGCCAGATCAGAAGGGAGGTACCCAGGTAGACTGCAGAGAGGGACAATCTTCAATTAAGATAAGGGAAAAACCTGAAAAACTTGTCAAGGGGGCAGGGCTTTCATTGTTCTCATAGGAAGAAGATTGTCCCCTTCTGTTATCTGTCTGGTCTATGGACTGGATTCCACATCTGAGAAGAGATGGCTTACAATAGGTAAAAGGGGCAGGAGGGAATACTTTGCTTGTGAATATCTCTCAAAGCATAAAGGTTTGAGAGATAAGACTTATATTGTTCTTCATGTTTTTTAATGCCTACAAAATAAAATAAAGATAAAATGAAGTATTAATATCCCTTTAACCCTTTGAGTGCCAGAGGGGTACGCAACACATTGCTTTACAATGCGTTGCGCACCCCGCTGGCACTCAAAGGGTTAAGAGGATGTTCTAGAAAGAGAAGATCACAGAATATAGAAAGTTGCTGGTCAAGAGATCATTAATTCTCATTCTAGTTTCAGTTTAGAATAAAATATAACCATAAAAACAAATTAGGAAAAAACACTGAAATCATCTAGAGGATAGATATAAAAAAGTACAAATTTTCAAGTGTATAAGAAGGAAACCCCTAATATGAAACAACTCATTTTTGTGGTTATATGACCACATACACAGGAAATGAATTCACATCTGAAAATAAATTACATGCCATATAAATTGTGAATCAAGAAACGTGCACTTATTAAATAAAGTCACCAGAGACATGTAGAAGACTGTGGTTAACACATGACATGGCAGACTGGAAGGCATAAATGTCATTTCTCAGGATGGTTGAGGCTGGAACTGATAAATGAGTGATTTATGAGTTGGTTCAAGAAATGAATATAGTTTTCACTGATCTCTTCAATCAAAAGCTTTGTCAAACGTAGAAATTAATAAAATGGAAACGATAGGAGGCACAGCTACAAAATCAACTTTTAAAAAGGGGATTATAATTTCACTATAACCATGGTGTTCCGTTTGTGCTTTGTCATGACAAATGATAAAAACATATTCAAGAAGATTTTCATTGAATTTACAAAATGGACCCTACACAGTTAAATTTATCATGGAAAAAAGTGCAAAATGAGCAGAGCAGAATTCTTTGATATTTTACAGAGTAGAGTGCAATCAATAAAAATATATTGTATAGTGTAATGATTTTTGTTATTTCAAGATAAAAATTATTTTAAAATGTGACATACAAACAAAAATAAGGGAGCCAGTCAATAAATATTAATACTTATTTAGAATGCATAACTGACACAGAGAATTATGAGGACCAGAGAGTTGTACAACACATTTTAGATGCAATGCGCTGGGACACCTTCTGGTCGTCAAGATCTGAACTTTGTTTAAAAACATTTTTATTATTTTAGAGAACATTATTATATCGAATATTTTACAAAAGTTCTCTTCATTAAAAGACTGATGGATATATATATACATTAGAGGCTTTATTTCTATATTTCTCCATAGATTACATTAATAAATAAATAAATAAAAAAATGTAAAAAAGGGTAAAGGGGTTAAGGTCAAAAGCATTCGTTTCTTTCGGCACCAACACTAATGTCAAGGAATCTACATGTTTCATAGTCTGGTTCTCCTATCATTATATGCAAATTATTTTAATATCTATAAAAGTATAAGGTTACAGGAGAGAATTTTCCTAGAGATGACATTTCTACAACTTTTTTGTCCAAAATAGCTGTGGAAGTGGGGGGGGGGGGGGGGTTTCTGTGGATGAACTAAGGTGTGATAAACAGGTGATAAAGTGGAGATGACTTTTCCAGTGTTCTGAACTCTCCAAGTCTTGCGTTATTCTACAGAGGCAATGCAATAAGATTTTTCAAACCTTCTCCACTTTATTACCTCTTTAGCACTCCTTAGTGCATGTCTTCTCAGCTGTTGTACAGGGTCAGTTCAATGGCTGAATGTTAAAAGCAATGCAGAATGGATGTTGAAGAGTGATGCGATTTTCATTCAGCAATTTTACATGGTGGTATATTGGGAAGTAGTGTAGGAAGATAGAGATGTTTCCATTGAGATTCACATCTCAATAACCAGCCTGAGCCCTCACTTTTATCAGTGTCAATGCCCCCTTTCGCATTTTTACAAGCCTGTCATAGGACCTTACAGCTGTTAATGATACTTATAGAAGCATGAAGGTAATCTGTGTAAACCTAGCCTTGGGGTAAGGTAACAAGGGTAACAGTCATTACGATTTACATGATGAGCAAAACTGCACAAATTAGCTAGTGTAGTGTTATATTGTTACACAGGTGACTTTTGCAGCAAAAGTCAGAACATATCATCTGATGCAACTTTCCTACATCAGAACAATGTTGCTAAGGAAACTGTGAACATTGATAACCAATGGAAACATAGGCATCATGGTTACACAAGGCATGCTTGTCTGAGCAATATGATATCACATCCTGTCCAGAAATAGCTATCTTCAAGAAGAAGAAAAAAAAAACTTAACCCTTTGATATCTCCCTGGCATTCAAATAGTTAAAAGGTGTGCCAAACAAAAAGCTCGAAAAGGACGAGAAAATGAGAAAAAGTGGAAATTGTACTGCTTGTTTGATTTACTTTTTGGCCTGTATAGTAACATAGTTGATGAGGCTGAGAAAATACCTGTGTCATCAAGTCCAGCCAATGCCTAAACACAACTGTTGATTCAGAGAAAGGCAAAACATTGAAGCCATTTCCATTTAAGCCCCAAGTGGGTAAAATATTCCTTCCTGACTCCAACCACTCCATTCGCTAAGTTTCACAGAGAGTGGATGTTTCTGTCTCCGACACAAAATCACCTGTACAGCAATGCAGTGAGCCATGAAACACATCACATTTGAGAACAAATTTTGTGATATAGAGGGGTCCTGAAAGAGTTGCTTAATGATAAACTGAAGACCTCACTAGCACCTAGGGTTGCCACCTTTTCTTTAAAAAAATACCGGCCATGGCATTCTCTCCATAGACTTAAAGGGATAGTAATACTTCGTTTTAACTTTATTTTATTTTGTAGGCATTAAAAAAACATGAAGAATGATATAAGTCTTATCTCTCAAACCTTTATGGTTTATGAGATATTCACAAGCAAAGTTTTCCCCTCCCGCCCCTTTTACCTAGTGTAAGCCATCTCTTCTCAGATGTGGAATGCAGTCCATAGACCAGACAGATAACAGAAGGGGACACTCTTATTCCTATGAAAACAATGAAATCCCTGCACCCCTTGACAAGCTTGTCAGTTTTTTCCCTTATCTTAATTGAAGATTGTCCCTCTCTGCAGTCTACCTGGGCACCTCCCTTCTGCTCTGGCTGAACAGTGTGACATCAGTAAAAGGGGTGGGAGGGGGACACTTTGTCATTGAATTACTCTGGAACTACAACTCTGATAGAACTGAAATAACACTCTCCAAAGTCCAAATACTATGATGATTAATTAGACCTGCTTTTATTATGAAACATTACTATCCCTTTAACATTGGATAGAAGCAAATTTTTTACTGGCCTGCCTGTAAAATACCGACTGGGTGGCAACCCTACTAGCACCCAAAGGGGGTAATCTTCTAAGGACCGGAGGGGTAGGGGTGTGCAATGCATGGCTTCACAATAAGTTACTCACCCCCTGGTCCTTCAAGGGTTAAAATAAATGAAATAATTGAATGCCAAAATGCTGCTGTGGTGTGTTCAGAGGCAGCTAGAATTACCGTGTGATTGCAATATTTTTCTCATTAAATATTAAAAACTGAGCACTATCTCAAGAAATACAACCTACTGATATTTATTATTAAAGGAATAGTACCCATTCATATAGATGTTACATTGTGCAAGTACAAAATAGGTACAATCAAGTTGCCTATAATTTTTATTATTTTTGTATCTATTTTTTTTTTTTTTTTTTTTTACAGTTTGATGTTCCTAACGGTGAGCTACATGGATTGCAGCTTTCAGTGAGCTTTCTGGTTGATAGACAATCAAATCAGGATGTAATACAATGTAACACTCCCTACAGCACTGTATTCAGAGTAACCATGTTTTAATTGGCAGGAAAACAATTATTTTTATTTTTCATAAAAATTGCTTAATGTGCCATTTAATTCAGCATTTATTCAAGTGGATGTTTTCCTAAATTCTGATAATGGTCCTTGTTTTTCTTAAATTAAAAGGACTAAAAGTTATAACACACATATTTTCAGGAAGTGAGTACAAGATTTTTTACTTCCAGAAAGTTCAAACTGACAGGAAGTGACTCAGGAGTTTATGTCACAGTCTGTGACTTATACCCCCCCACCCCCAGCATGCAACAGAATAACTAATAGACCACTACGGCACCATTAATATATATATATATATATGCATTTCCCCAGTTCAACTCAACAGAAAAATTTCTACAATGTATGATTTTTATCCATATACAATGTTTACAGCTTCTTTAAGATGAGAAAGTATCTGTTTATAGTTGTATGTATGTTTAACCCTTTAAGGACCAAGGGTTTTGTACACAGGAGAAACAGCACCATTTTATTTGCTGAACTGGAACATGTGATCAATCACATGTACAGGCTGGTCAAGGGAAACGCTAAAACTGACTGCTCCAGTCTTGAAGCAGTCAGTTTCAGCCTCCCAGAATGATGAGAGTACTCCTACAGGCGCGCTGAGATTTAATTCATGACATGCCAGAATTGTCACTGGCACGTCCAAGTTCCTTAAGGGGTTAAGAATGTAAGTGTTTAGATTATGTGCAATAGCATAGTCGCTAAATTCTGTCATGGTGACATACAACACACACATAATAAACAAACACACACACACAGGACCATATGTATAAAGTCAATGTAGAGCAATTTTGGCAAACCAATGGCAAACTGGGGGACAACGCGACACCCATCTGGCACCTGAAGGGTTAATCTTTCTCTAGCACTAGATTAACCACATTCCAGTCAATTAGAAACTATGCTAGCTTCCTTTGTTTTGTTCTTTCTTATGACACCAATTCGGCTGTAAAAGCCATTAGCAATTAACCTGGATACAGTATTAAGAGGAATTATGCACTGCTTTGATCATGTAGCCCTATAGATGTTGTGTGGGTGTAAAAAGATCTCTCAACTAAAGTGCATTGGTGATTTTTAAATCAACAGGATTAAGATGTAAACATTTACCTGTACGGATATCAAAGCCTTCTGGCTGGCAGAGACCATCGATGATTAGCTGTAATGTTTGTACTGTTGTGTTAAGTTTCTGTGCCACTCCTTCAATTCCTTCTTGATGAATAAATCTATTAACTTGGTTTTGAATTTTTGGTGTTCCAATATCATTCGTGTTTCCACCTACAAGGGATAAAAACCTGTAACAAAAAAAAAAAAAAAAAAAGGAATAAAAAATGGAATTTCTCTTAGAAATTTGCTGAGAAAAACTGAAGGATAAGATTCATGATATAAATGAAATGGATAATGATTTACTATCAACAGCAGACAGAACAAAAGCAAATCTATGTGCATCTGTTATATCTTTGTATAACTGGTGCATAGAATGTTGGCTCTGTTCTATCAGTTACTACACTGGGAATTGTATGGTTAATGCCATACTAATTCTTTTTATACCTTTGAGTGCGAGAGGGGTATCCAGTGCATTGCAAAGCAACGTGTTGGATACCCCTCTGGCATTCACAGGGTGAAAATCTGCAGAGGAGGGCTATCATGCAATAGCTTTTATTACTCAAAAAAACCTGTGTGCATAAAATATTGCTCCTCTAAGTACTAACACGAATACAGTTTCTGAGATTATGAAGGATTCAGAAGAACTGAAGTGGGAAGCATTGCTCCTCTCTTTCGTATCTACAATGTGTAATGTGTACTTCAGTAAAGCATTGATGTGAAATGGTATTAAACCCTTATTGTGAAAAATACACACATATTATAAGGTTTGCCCCACTGTGTAAAACAATGGTACTTCCACTGCCAGGAGAGGAGTCATTCAAAAGATACTACAATTCAAACTTACATCTTTGCGAAAAGTTTGCGTTTTGTTTGAGTGGCCAGGTGGCACTGCTGCTTTTAATGATTACAGAGAGCTGTGTGTCATTAACCCTTTGAGTGCCAGAGGGATGAAAGAAGCATTGTTTGCATTCTCCTCTGGTATTCAAAGGGCTAAACTTGAATTGTATTAACAGCAACCATGTTTTGATTGGCAGGAAAAGGGAAAACCCCTAAACAATTATTTTACCATGATAATGGCTTAATATGCCATTTATTTCAACATTTACTCACAGTGGATGTTTTTCCAAATTCTGATAATAGTCCCTTATTTTCATAAGTTAAAGGGATAGTAACACTTCGTTTTAACTTTATTTTATTTTGTAGGCATTAAAAAAACATGAAGAATGATATAAGTCTTATCTCTCAAACCTTTATGGTTTATGAGATATTCACAAGCAAAGTTCCCCTCCCCGCCCCTTTTTCCTAGTGTAAGCCATCTCTTCTCAGATGTGGATCAGGTTGTATGACAGTACAGATAACAGATGGGGACAATTTTCTTTGTATGAAAACAATGAAAGCCCTTCCCCCCTTGAAAAGTTTTTCAGCTTTTTCCATTATCTTAATTGAAGATTGTCCCTCTCTGCAGTCTACCTGGGCATCTCCCTTCTTATCTGGTTGAACAGGGGGGGGATACTTTGTTTGTGAATATCTCTTAAACCATAAAGGTTTCAGAGATAAGACTTATATCATTCTTCATGTTTTTTTAATGCCTACAAAATAAAATAAAGTTAAAATGAAGTATTACTATCCCTTTAAAAGGACTATTGTGGGGGGGGGACTGAAGTCTGCTAGCTAGATCATGCAGACTGCCCTAAATAACTCAGTTTCTCTGAGAGATATATACAACAGAGAGCAGGCTTCCTGGAGGAAATCTGCAAAACAGAATGATGTTAAGCTCCTTAGGACAGTTAAAAAGAACAATGCATTGTAGGTGTTGTTGGTGCTTGTGGCAATAAAGCAAAGAGCTTGTATGGTATACATAAATACTATATAAGTGTATATGTTGCACTCATCAAGGAGGAAGGTCCTCCTCTGCTGGAGAGAAAACGATTGGCATGATGGATTAAAATACAATTCTATAGTTATTGCTGTAGATAAGTGCTGTCTTGATCTGGGGTCCCAAGCGGAGTACATTTATCAAAATACTATGGGATGTACACTGTATTGTGCTATTACCAGTTATTGTTATCCGTTTTCCTATGTGCCACTGCCAGTTCTTGTTCTTGTCATATATATATTGTGGATATGGCTGTAAATTTGATTTTTAAGAGAACCTATATGCTATAGGGCTTTTCTTGCTAAGTAAAATTCCCAGTGCTGGCAGTTGGTTTAATCCTTTGAGTGCCAGAGAGTTATACAATGCATTGCAAAAGCAATGCGCTGCGTGCCTCTCTGGAACTCAAAGGGTTAAAAGTTGTAACCATTCATATTGTCAGGAAGTGAGTACAAGAGTCCATATTTCATGTTCTTTCAAACTGACAGGAAGTGACCCAGGAGTTTCTATAACGCTTTCCAGAACTGTTTTTCAGTGACTTACATCCCCCACAGTATTCAAAAGAATAACGAATAGAAATCTGACCACTACAGGGCGCTGTTAATATATACATAAAACTGACAGTTTGAACTGTAATAACTTTGGAATATGCATCTCCCAGCAGAGGGAGTACACTTTTTTAATTCAACAGGAGAATTTCTACAATGCATGATTTTTTTTCCATAAAACACTTACTGCTTCTTGCTTAAAGGGATAGTAATACTTAAGTATTACTAATCCCTATAGCAAAATACTACAAAGTATTGCCCCCAGTGTCATTTCTCAAACCTTTATGGTTTGAGAGATGATAGCTTCTAAAGTTGCCCTCTCCCTCCCCCTTCCCCGTAGTCAGCATTCTAGCTGACTGAAAGGAAGAGAGTCGTATGACTTTCAGGTGGATCTCCAGCACAGCCGGATCGCGTTACTAAAAAAGAAAACTTTCACTGAAATGGTCTTCTACGTGTGCTTGGCATGCAAGCACACGTAGAAGACCGTTTTAGTGAAACTTTTTTTTTTTAGTTAATGTGATCGCGGCTCGGCTGCAGAGCCGCCTGATGATCTCTGACCGGATTTCCCTGAGTCAGCTAGAATGCTGACTACGGGGAAGGGGGAGGGCAACTTTAGAAGAGATCATCTCTCAAACCATAAAGGTTTGAGAGATGACACTGGGGGCAATACATTTTTTTTAAGTAGTACTTTGCTATAGGGATTAGTAATACTTAAGTATTACTATCCCTTTAAGTTTGGCTAGTCTTCGATCCTCCAATCCCTTCATCAGTTTGATGTACGTCTCTGCAATTCTTCCAGTTCAATAATTTGTTTTTTTAAGAATGGGTGCCCAAAACTGTACTCCATATTCTAGATGAGGCATTACCAAGGATTTATATTGAGGTAAAATTTATATTTTGAATCCCACACATCTATACCTCTTTTTAAGCAGGATTGTACCCTATTTGCTCTTGCAGCAGCTGGGTGACACTGCTGTGAAGTCTATCATCTATCAGTACTCCAAAATTTCTCTCTAATGAGGAGTCCCCAAGTTGTTTCCCATTTAGTTATTCATAGCATGTTTGCTTCTACAGTCCAAATGCATAATCTTACATTCATCTACATTAAATGTCATCTGCCACTTTTCTGCTCATTAATTCAGTTTATCTAAATCCTTCCACAGAGATAAAACGTCAAGCTCTGTATGCATTTCCTTACACAGCTTAGTGTCATCAGCAAAGATTGAAACACTAGTTTCAATTCCCACTTCTAGATCATTAGTAAAAAAATTAAAAAGCAATGGGCCCATAACTGAACCCTGTGGTACCCCACTTACAACAAAAATTTGAAAAGGTTCCATTTACAACAACTCTCTGCCATCTATCATTTAACCAGTTCTCAATGCAGGTACAGGTATCAACTCCCGATCCTTTTAATTTATGCAGTAACCTGTTGTGATGGACTGTATCAAAGGCTTTTGCAAAAATCCAAGTACACTATATGAACAGCAATTCACTTATCCAAATTACTACTTACCCTTTCATAATATTCAAGTACATTAGTTTGACATGATCTGTTCTTCATAAAACCATGCCGGCTCCTACTACTAATATTGTGGGTCTCCACATAGTTCTGAATACTGTCAGTTAGTAACCCTTCTAATATCTTACAAACTATGGAAGTCAAGCTCACAGGTCTATAATTTCCTAGTTCGGATTTTGCCCCTTTTTGAACAATGGTACTACATCAGCTCTCCTCCTATCACAGGATACTATGCCTAATGATAGTGAATAAAAAAATATTAAGTATAATGGTGGTGTTACAATTACTGAAATACGTTTCTTGAATGTATAGCATCAGGTCCAGGTGCTTTATTCACCTTTTCTCTTTTGGACTTTGTCCTCAGTAGGTCATGTACATGATGGAGGAAATTATGTGGTTTTGCCTGTTTGCCCATAGCCTCCCATTGTTGCTTCCTTTGTATATACAGAAGAAAAGAATGTGTTTAAGGTATCAGCCATAGCCTTATCCTCACAAGTCATTTAATCTGTCTCAGCCTTAAGAGGACTAATATCAACCTGAATCTTTTTGTTATTTATATACTTGTAGAATTATTTAGGCTATCTCATTTTAGCTAGCCCAATTGCTTGTTTTGCAGATGTTATTACATCTTTATATATGTTTAAATGATGCATCTGACCCTTCTGACTTAAACACTTTAAAAGTGTGCTTCTTATTTCTCATTTCCCTGCAAAACTCTTTATTAAGTCACATTGGTCTTAATTTGCTCCTCTTGTGCTTATTCCCCAATGGTATATATTAACATGTATATTTATATAGTACTCACAAACTTTTTTATTACAATACTAGCCAGCTTCCCAGGCCAAAGCCAGTACTAAACCCCAAAATGGACCATATTCACAAAGACAAAAGTGGGGTAATTCTGCACAAAATCTAAAATCTCCAAAGTTGAAGAAATCTTACAGCATAGGCTCCACAGAATAACACAGGAATTGTAGAAGTCATCTCCACTTTATCACTTCTTTATCACCACTTACTGAATCTACTCCCTTGAATGCTAGAGAAGCCACAAACACATTGGACACAAATTAAAGTGAGAGTAATATTATAGTTGAAAAGCCTAAAAAAAACAACAACAGATATTGTAGGTCTTTCCCTCCCGAGCACAACACTGCAACGAGATGAACAGTTGTGAAATTGTTTGAAATTGTGAAGAATATGTGTTTGGCGAAGAGCATTTTATATATATATATATATATATATATATATATATATATATATATATATATATATATATATATATATATATATATATAGTGAAACTTGACGTTTAATGGGGCTGAGTCCATATGTTCAGATGAAAAGTGAAACAATTCTGTGGGAAACAAACTGTACCATTCAAGAGAAATACAAATCGCACATTGTTTAAAATTAGGATTTTAACCCATTGAGTGCCAAAGAGTTGCCCAACACATGGCAAAGCAATGTCAGTCAAAGGGTTACAGGTTAATTATGATGTTTTACTAATTCTACACCTAGTGGAGCAGATATAGTAAAAAGTCTGGCGCATCACTGTGTCACCCAAGAACTGTTCGTTAGTCATTCTAGGGGGAGGGGATCACAAACCTGATTTCAATGGCACGGGGCTGGAATACAACCAAGAATTATATGGCTCATAGCCACACACTCCATGGACTGCAAGTGCAGCCTAACAAGACTGAACTCCAAGACTTAAAGTCTCGAATTTCAGTCTCTCTCTTGTGGGACTAGTGATGGAGCACCAGGGGTCTCTTTTCAGAACTTAGCTCTGGGCCCCTCTGGGTCAACCAGGGCTCATAATACAGCTACAGCTTCCCTGACAGGTCAGTTCCTACCAACCATGTGATCATTGCCCTTTAATCACTTGAATTCTAGCTAGATCTCCAATGCATTGAGAAACAATGTGTTGAAGACTTTCTATATAATTCAAAGGCTTAAGAGATCCATTTAAATCTATGGGAATTTTCACACTGCAGAGAAACCCAAAAGCTTATAAAAAACATATTTTGCTGTTAAAATGCCAGAGCTTCAAAGTGCAAAGTGTTTCACTGAAGTGATGATCTGGCTTCAAACAAAGTCATATTTAATACTAAGAAAACTTTCATAGAACTAAGCTATCAATTGCAAAACTATCACCACCAGAAATTGTCCGGTTTAAAAATAGGATATAAAATTGCAAATTCATTCTTATAATAAGACTTTGAAGTATTTAATCTGGATGAATGTTTTATATCCAGTTTCTTCTCAAACAATCGTGGCCTGAGGAGGATAACAGAATACAGTTGAAGAATGGAAAGCAATCAATAAACAGAGCAGTGTTATGGTTTAGTGATAATGCACTTTATTGATTAGCTCTATTTTTGAAACGTCATTGTGAAGAACATTGTTAACTGATACATCTGAAGAAGCTTCAAGAATACTGCAAGGAGACCACAATTATATAAAAAAAAGCCAACAGAAAAGCCACCATCACTACTGCAGCAGCTACAATGTGAAGGACAGATATGTTTAACGCGCAGCTGGCACTTAAGGACCAAGGGGCAGTTTTTTGGGGGTTTTTTTGTGGCTCTGATTCAGGGCTTCCTAAGTGGCTTGCAGCCGCACGGGGAGCCCTGAATTCCATGATGTGCCAGGAATGTCACTGGTCCTTAACCCCTTCAGTGCCAGAGGCTCGGGCCATTTTCTGAACCCTGCAGGCCAGACACTTTTTCAACATTTTTGCTATCCTTCCGTTTAGGCTTGAATTCCTCTGGGGATTTTTAGTTACATATGGAAAACTATATATTGTTTTTTTCAGAACGAATTGAGCTTTCTTGTGATACCTTACATGAAGAGAATTTTACATCGTGCAAAAAGCTATGATGTCATAATGACAAAAAAAAGTGAAAATTTACTCATTTTGCTAAAATCACATACTATGTATCAAAAACATTTACCTTGATTGAAAAAGTTTCAATTATTTGAAAAAGCCTCGAGTCCCCCGAGTAAAAAAATACCAAATTTGTATAGTTTTACCTACGTCCATGGCTAGCGTAGAGCCCTAATCACCAGCAGCGCAAAATGACATTTTCAACTTTATAAACTAATATGCGCATTCTAGGGTTTTTGTGGTAAAACTACCCTAAAACAGTGGAATAACTATATAAAACTATATATTTCTGGAAAGTAGACAACCTGCTGCATCTAATGAGGGGTGATTTTCCTTGTTACCCCAAGCCTGGTGTGCACAAATGCCTCCAGAAGATGGCGCTAATGAAAAAAAAAGGCATTTTCTTACATTTCTGCCCCTTCAAATGAACTAAAATGTGTGAAAACCATGGCATTTCCAACTGTATTCATTAGCTAGTGCTCTTAGGAGAAAAATAACACCCCATTGGTATGAGTTCACCTACCTCAGGGGGCGCTACAAGTACAAAACTACACCTATTGCAACCTCTAATTTTTCTAACATTTTCTCAAACATTACCTGTCTGTACAAAAATGGTTATAACAAATACAGAAGTGAAGAAAGGGTACACAAACCATACCATTTTGAAAAGAAGACACCCTGCCGCATCTAATGATGGGTGACTTGCCTTGTTACCCCAAGCCTGGAGTGCACAAATGCCTCCTGAAGGTGGCTCTAATGAAAAAAAAGGCATTTTCTTACATTTCTGCCCCTTCAAATGTACTGAAATGTGTGCAAACCATGGTATTTCCAACTGTATTCATTAGCTAGTGCTCTTAGGAGAAAAATGACACCCCATTGGTATGAGTTTAACTACCTCAGGGGGCGCTAGAAGTGCAAAACGACACCCACTACAACTTCAAATTTTTCTAACATTTTCTCAAACATTACTTGTCTGTACACAAATGGTTATAACAACTACAGAAGTGAAGAAAGGGTACACAAACCATACCATTTTGAAAAGAAGACACCCTGCCGCATCTAATGATGGGTGACTTGCCTTGTTACCCCAAGCCTGGAGTGCACAAATGCCTCCAGAAGGTGGCGCTAATTAAAAAAAAAGGCATTTTTTTACATTTCTGCCCCTTCAAATGTACTGAAATATGTGCAAACCATGGTATTTCCAACTGTATTTATTAGCTAGTGCTCTTAGGAGAAAAATGACACCCCATTGGTACGAGTTTAACTACCTCAGGGGGCGCTAGAAGTGCAAAACGACACCCACTACAACTTCAAATTTTTCTAACATTTTCTCAAACATTACTTGTCTGTACACAAATGGTTACAACAACTACAGAAGTGAAGAAAGGGTACACAAACCATACCATTTTGAAAAGAAGACACCCTGCCGCATCTAATGATGGGTGACTTGCCTTGTTACCCCAAGCCTGGAGTGCACAAATGCCTCCTGAAGGTGGCGCTAATGAAAAAAAAGGCATTTTCTTACATTTCTGCCCCATCAAATGTACTGAAATGTGTGCAAACCATGGTATTTCCAACTGTATTCATTAGCTAGTGCTCTTAGGAGAAAAATGACACCCCATTGGTACGAGTTTAACTACCTCAGGGGGTGCTAGAAGTGCAAAACGACACCCACTACAACTTCAAATTTTTCTAACATTTTCTCAAACATTACTTGTCTGTACACAAATGGTTATAACAACTACAGAAGTGAAGAAAGGGTACACAAACCATACCATTTTGAAAAGAAGACACCCTGCCGCATCTAATGATGGGTGACTTGCCTTGTTACCCCAAGCCTGGAGTGCACAAATGCCTCCAGAAGGTGGCGCTAATGAAAAAAAAGGCATTTTCTTACATTTCTGCCCCTTCAAATGTACTGAAATATGTGCAAACCATGGTATTTCCAACTGTATTCATTAGCTAGTGCTCTTAGGAGAAAAATGACACCCCATTGGTACGAGTTTAACTACCTCAGGGGGCGCTAGAAGTGCAAAACGACACCCACTACAACTTCAAATTTTTCTAACATTTTCTCAAACATTACTTGTCTGTACACAAATGGTTACAACAACTACAGAAGTGAAGAAAGGGTACACAAACCATACCATTTTGAAAAGAAGACACCCTGCCGCATCTAATGATGGGTGACTTGCCTTGTTACCCCAAGCCTGGAGTGCACAAATGCCTCCTGAAGGTGGCGCTAATGAAAAAAAAGACATTTTGTTACATTTCTGCCCCTTCAAATGTACTGAAATGTGTGCAAACCATGGTATTTCCAACTGTATTCATTAGCTAGTGCTCTTAGGAGAAAAATGACACCCCATTGGTATGAGTTTAACTACCTCAGGGGGTGCTAGAAGTGCAAAACGACACCCACTACAACTTCAAATTTTTCTAACATTTTCTCAAACATTACTTGTCTGTACACAAATGGTTATAACAACTACAGAAGTGAAGAAAGGGTACACAAACCATACCATTTTGAAAAGAAGACACCCTGCCGCATCTAATGATGGGTGACTTGCCTTGTTACCCCAAGCCTGGAGTGCACAAATGCCTCCAGAAGGTGGCGCTAATGAAAAAAAAAAGGCATTTTCTTACATTTCTGCCCCTTCAAATGTACTGAAATGTGTGCAAACCATGGTATTTCCAACTGTATTCATTAGCTAGTGCTCTTAGGAGAAAAAGGACACCCCACTGGAATGAGTCGACCTACCTTAGGGGTGCCAGAAGCACATAACTACACCTACCTGTTTGCTTCTTCGAAAATGGCTGCTTGTACTAAAATGTCCATAACTGTTAGAGACATGAAGGAAAGGTATAAAAGGTATACCATTTTGGAAAGTAGACATTCTCCCGCATCAAATGAGAAAAATGGTAGCCCATTTGTGTGGGTTAACATACAATATGTGGGTGCTAGGAACACGAACGTAAACCTGACACTTTTGTTTTTTAAATTATCTGCTTGCACTAAAATGGTTATAACCATAATAGATATGCAGGAAAGGTAGAGAAACAATGCCATTTTGAAAAGAAAACAACCTGCCGCATCTAATGAGGGGTCACTTGCCTTCTTACCCAAAGGCTGGTATGCACAAATGCTTCCAGGAGGTGGCGCTAATGAAAAAAAATGCTTTTTTTTTACATTTCTGCCCCTTTAAATGTATGGAGCTCTGTGAAAACCATGGAATTTTCAACTGCATTTGTTTGCTAGTGCTCTTAGGAGTCAAACGACACCCCATTGATATGAGTTGAACTACCTTAGGGGGTGCTAGAAGTAGAAAACTACACCTACTACAACCTCTGATGTTTCTAACATTTTCTCAAACCTGACTTGCCTGTATAAAAATGGCTATAACACCTTCAGAATTGAAGAAAAGGTAGATAAACCATACCATTTTGGAAAGAAGACAACCTGCCGCATCTAATGAGGGGTCACTTGCCTTTGTACCCCTAAGTTATTTGGAACAACTATTTCCAGAATGTGGTGCTACAGGAAAGAAAAACAAACATTTGTTTTACACATCAGTCACTTCAAAGATACTAAAATGGTTCAATGGCGTGGGATTTCCTAGGAGGACTTCTTGCCAGCCAAAAAAAAATGGTACCCCACTGCTCTGGGTTCACATACCAATTTACGCTACAAGAGCGTAGCTACCAGTGAAACAGAAATGGGAAAGCAAACAGTGTATGAGTGATTTTATGGCTAACAGATGAAAGAAGCTAGGACGTCAGCCGGTGTATGTGCGGACCTGTGACTACAAGTCTAACAAAATGTGTGAGAGTGTGAGGGATTAGGCAGTGTGTGTGGGTATGAGCAGAGGAGCAAGGATGGTGGTGATGGTGGGGCAGTGTCTGATAGTGTGTATGGGAGATCTCTGACTACCATTGTGCACTGTATGTCCCCTCATACAAAGCACTGCGTTGGACCCCCTTCCTGTTGCACGTGCATTTTTTGGGGCTTTTTCCCCCAATATTTTTGTGTAGACGTCGTTGGGGGCATCAGAACCCATACAATGAGGTCTAAATAAAAAATAAAGGGGGAAAAAATCCTTTATGTGCCACAGGGGTGTCCAGCACACAAAGGGTTAATTTTTTTTTATCGTTACTTTGTATTCAGATGGCCACCAAACAAGCTCTGATCACAAAGTAATGATAAAAAGTCCTGTGTGTACCACAGGAAGGGGGTCTGCATTGAACCCCCCTCCCAGTGGCACACACAGGGTTAATTTTTGATTAAATTTTTTTTTATTATATACCTCATTGAGGGGCATCAGGACCCCCTGATCCCTCCCCAATGAGGTCTTAGTAAAAAAAATATATATGTCCACAAACAGAGTGACCCTGTGAGTGCCACAGGGGTCTGCAGCGCATTGCAAAGTAATGCACTGGATCCTTGTGGCACTCAGAGGGTTAATTTTTTTTTATCATTACTTGGTAATCAGAGCTTGTTGGGGGGCCATCAGGACCAATCATGATGGCCCCCCAACAATCTCTGATAACGAAGTAATGATAAATGCCCTGTGTGTGCCGCAGAAGGGGGGCTGCATTGGCCCCCCTTGTGGCACACACAGGGTTAATTTTTTTTTCTTTACATTTTTTTTATTATGGACCTCATTGGTGGGTATCAGGACCCCTCTGATTCCCCCCAATGAGGTCTTAAAAAAAAAAAAATAAAAGGAATCAAAATAAATGTCCCTGTGAGTGCCACATGGGTCTCCAGGGCATTGCAAAGGAATGCATTGGACCCTTCTGGCACTCAGAGGGTTAATTTTTTTTTTTATTATTACTTTGTAATCAGAGCTTGTTGGGGGGCCATCAGGACCAATCATGATGGCCCCCCAACAATCTCTGATAACGAAGTAATGATAAATGCCCTGTGTGTGCCGCAGAAGGGGGGCTGCATTGGCCCCCCTTGTGGCACACACAGGGTTAATTTTTTTTTCTTTACATTTTTTTTTTATTATGGACCTCATTGGTGGGTATCAGGACCCGTCTGATTCCCCCAATGAGGTCTTAAAAAAAATAAATAAAAGGAATCAAAATAAATGTCCTTGTGAGTGCCACATGGGTCTCCAGGGCATTGCAAAGCAATGCATTGGACCCTTCTGGCACTCAGAGGGTTAATTTTTTTTTTTATTATTACTTTGTAATCAGAGCTTGTTGGGGGGCCATCAGGACCAATCCTGATGGCCCCCCAACAATCTCTAGTAACAAAGTAATGATAGAAGCCCTGTGTGTGCCACAGGAGGGGGGGGGGTGCATTGGACCCCCCCCTGTGGCACACACAGGGTTAAAAATTTTTTTTTTTTTTTTTTTTTAATAATAGACCTCATTGAGGGGCATCAGGATTCCCCCTGATCCCCCCAATGAGGTCTTTCAAAAAAAAAAAAAAAAAAAAAACCCCAAAAAATGACCCTGTGAGTGCTACAAGGGTCTCTAGCACATTGCAAAGCAATGTGCTGGGGACCCCTGCGGCACTCACAGGGCTACTTAGCGTTTTTTTTTTTTGTTTTTTTAATTACTCAGACCTCGTGGGGGACATCAGGACCCCTCCTGGTGTCCCCCGTTATTGATCTCCCAGCCATCGGCTGGGAGATCAATAAGGCGACTTGCAGGAGAGCAAAAGCTCTCCTGCCTTTCACTCCTACCACCGGTAGGAGTGAATGGGACCGGGGAAACTTCCCCAACGTCATCAGTGACATGTCACTGATGACGTTGGGAGGCTTCCCCCGGTCCCGCCCACTCCTACCCGGAAGTTCGGGTAGGAGAGAAGGAAGAGGAGAAGCTGCGCTTCTGCTGCGCTTCTCCTCTTCTTTTATTGATCTCCCAGCGCGATCGGCTGGGAGATCAATAACAGGGGGGACATGAGGAGTGATCCTCATGTCCCCCCACGATTGCCCAGGTTTTTTTTTTTTTTAAATGCGGCCACTGCATGCCGGTTATACCGGCTCATGCAGTGACCGCATTTTAGTGGGTACATCGTACGAGCTTGGCACAGCGGGTACAGCTGTCCAAACTCGTACAATGTACCCACTTGGCACTCAAAGGGTTAAGTGCCGACAGTCGTGACGGTCCTGGCACGGCACTGGATGTTAAAATATTGGTATGATATCAAAAAGGCACACTTTTTAGACCTAAGTAACTAATTAGAGGCTATTTACCCTTTAACCCTCTGAGTGCCAGAGGGGTATGCAATGTGTTGCGTATCCCTCTGGCACTCAAAGGGTTAAGGATCAAAGGAGTATCCAACACATTGCAAAGCAATGTATTAAACATCCCTCTAGTCCATAACGGGTAAAGATTAGAGGAAAGGATTTTTCCACTTCATCAGAGGAGGAGTTTTTTTGTTTTTACAATAAGGGCTAGTAAAGGGATAGTAATGTTTCACATAAAAAGTAGCTTTGATTAATCTCCATAGTATCTGGGCCATAGAGAGTGTTATTTCAATACAGTCAGAGTTGTAGTTCAAGAGTAATTGAATGATAAATTATCCCCCTCCCTCCCCTTTTACTGATGTAACACTGCTCACCTCAGAGTAGTAAGACTGTCCAGATGGATCGCAGAGAGGGAAAATCTTCAGTAAGCATAAGGCAAAACCTGTCAAGGGGGGCAGGGTTTTCTTCATGCTCACAGTAAGAAGATTGTCCCTTGCTGAGAGCTCTCCGGTCAAGAGACCAGATTCCACATCTGACGGGAGGCAGCTTACACTAGGTAAAAGGGGTGGAAGGGGGATACTTTATCATTCAATTACTCTTGAACTACAACTCTGACAGTATTAAAATAACACTCTCCATGGCCCAAATACTATGAAGATTAATCGGAGCTCCTTTTTTTGTGAAACATTACTATCACTTTAAACTGTGGAATAGCTATCTACAAATATATGTAAAGCTCTCTTTTAAGAGGACATTCAATGCATTTCTAGCAAGGCATACATTATTTGTTAATAGATAATAAATTAGGCTGGTCTGGGAAACTGAATGTCGTCTTGAAGTTAGGAATGTTAATCTACCTTCCTCCAGCTCTACAGTAACAAAGGTTGCATTTGATGTACTTGAGTCTCTCTTCACTTTACCAGCTATTTAACACCAGCCATTTATGCATCTTCTCCCATCATTACACCACTCTGAATTTCTTTACTTGCACTCTTAAAGGGATAGTAATACTTCGTTTTATCTTTATTTTATTTTGTAGGCATTAAAAAAACATGAAGAACGAAATAAGTCTTATCTATGAAACCTTTATGGTTTAAGAGATATTCACAAGCAAAGTATCCCCCCCCCCCGTTCAGCCAGATCAGAAGGGAGGTGCCCAGGTAGACTGCAGAGAGGGACAATCTTCAATTAAGATAAGGGAAAAAGCTGAAAAACTTGTCAAGGGGGGAAGGGCTTTCATTGTTTTTATACAAAGAAGATTGTCCCCTGCTGTTATCTGTCTGGTCTTACAACCAGATTCACATCTGAGAAGAGATGGCTAACACTAGGTAAAAGGGGCGGGAGGGGGAAACTTTGCTTGTGAATATCTCTTAAACCATAAAGGTTTGAGAGATAAGACCTATATAGTTCTTCATGTTTTTTTAATGCCTACAAAATAAAATAAAGTTAAAACGAAGTATTACTATCCCTTTAAGTTCCCAGCAAACTGTGTTTTATGCTAATTGGTTTGAGAACTAATCATTCTACATAAATAAAGTGATTTATGGGCATTAACAGATAAACGTAATGTCAAACACACTAACCCTTCTAGTTACTACCCGAAATGAGATTGTGTTACATTAATGGAGCCTGGTTGTGACTTTACCAAGGAAAGAAAGAGATGCTTTGTGGGGGCAATCAGAAAGGTAAACAGTGTGTTTAAACCAGCAGAGTAAAATGATAAATGAGCAAATCTACAGTAATGTGAACAGAAGTAAAGTTTTACATATATAACTTGATTTCCTTTTCCACATTAGAAACAACTTTTTATTGCATTTTAACTATTTACCCTCTTGGATTATTTGCAGTGCACTGGATAATCCTCTACAATACAAGGGGTTAAAGGGGATGTATCACCTTATACAATTTTTTTACCATAGCTTTTGTTAATAAAGTAGTAGTAGGAAAGCTATATATTTATTTTTAATGTAAGTACTTTAAAAGATATTCTGTCTTCAAGCTGTGACAATCAGCATAATGAAGCATGCTGATTCTTCGGCAAAGCTCTTCTTGACTTCCTAATTCTCCTCCCAACTGCCCCAGGGAGCACGTTCACACTTCCCTTCGGTGTGCTGTGAATGGCTTCTATCATTACAGCAAGCTCCAGTTAGCATTATACTGAAGATGCAACCTCAGTATGATGCTAGCCGGAGCTTGATATAATGATAGAAGCCATTCACAGCACACCGAAAGGAAGAGTAAACGTGCTCCCTGGGGAAGCTGGGAGGGAGGTGGGAGGAGGAGAATAGCTGTGCAGATCATGCGGAAGTGCACAGCACAGAAGATATAATATGTCTTTTTTAAAGAAAAAACAGCTTTCCTATTACTATAGTCAAAAAAATGTATAAGGCGATACATCCCCTCTAAGATATAAAATCTCTTTAAAGCATTCAAAAGTAAATATATTTTTGGAACAATTATTTTCTTCTTTATGTAAAAGGAAGCAAGAAATACAGGCCTTGGGCATCAGTGAGAGTCACAGAATTTCCTCTATCATGTACATGTCTTACTGAGGACAAAGTCCAAAAGACACTGGGAAAGGTTATGGTGAATAAAGCACATGCATCTGATGGCGTACACCCAAGGTACTTAAGGAGCTTAGTTCAGTAAGAGCAAGGTCATTATGTTTAATGGCTTTTCATTCACTCAATAAGGCACAGTGCCCTGTGATAGGAAGAAAACAGATTTTGTACTATTAGTCAAATAGGAGGCAAAGCCATGAGCCCATTTAACCCTCTGAGTGCCAGAGAGATATCCAACACATTGCAACGTAATGTGTTGGTTTCATTGCAGGCACTCAAAGGGTTAAATCTATGGCCATTTTTATTTGCCCCATACGGTGCAGCTAGTTTTCCCCAGATGCATGCCACTTTAGTAACCTAATTAGGTGAAATTCCAGAGCTGACCAACTTCCCCATGGGGAAATGCTCTGGAGGCAGTGAAAGGGTTAAAAGCATCATTTAAATCAATTGTAATTTGGGGATTTTTTTCCAGTTGGTCTGCTCCAGAATTGCTACTCTATCTTATTTTACATTTAAAATACGATTCAGCCATAATTTTAGATCAAATGTTTTTCAAGAGTGCAAGAGAGTAACCAATGCATTAGATGTCTCTCTGTCACTCAAAGGGTTAAACTCTCATCGGCTCCAGAGGTTTTTCTCGAGGAGGTTAAGAGGTCTGAAGAAAGTGTCGAACACCTTTATATATATTGAAATAGCTTTTCTTCAAATTTGGTTATTTACTCACTGATATTGCTTCAGTATAAGACAGGTATGGGTAAAACAAACTCATTCAACTGCTGCCAGACTACAAATCCCATCGTCAGCTGGTGAGGAATGAAGAGAATTGCAGTCTGGCAGCAGCTGAAGGGCCTCATGCTGCCCACCACTGGAATAAGACCCATTAATTTTATTACAGCAAAGCAAATGCAGGAAAGTGCTATTGAAGGTTAATATCCGGCATCCCTATGTGGTTACTTTCCATGCTGCATGAGTATTTTCAAAGTAATGTGATTCAAGAGTAAACAGTATCATCCTTTACAGTAAAGCAATGTGATACCCTATTACATATTGTTCCAATGTCCAGAGATTAATGGGAATGCAACACTATCACTTTCAAAACAAAACACCAAATCATTATCTGATGTTATACAGGAAAACATACGTATAATGTGGCCAAGGAGGTCTGAAAATACTTAATGGCATCACAAACATTACAAAGTGATATTCTCTTTTAATTTTAGCTGACTACTAGATCACAAAATAAAGTAATCACTATAGAAGAACAAACAGATGACGATAGATATATTTATTAATAAAAACAGACAACTGGCTTAGACTACATAGATTTATCCCTTCCGCTTCTCAGCTATGCTACCGGGGCTGCGGTCTAGATGGCACCTACCCTCACATGTGGTGGTCGTGTCCTTCAGTGGCGGTTCTGTGGTCTCATGCCTTTGATCTCTTGAGCAGAGCACTGGGGGTTACCATTCTCCTTGATCTTTGGACCGCTTTGCTTAATAGATCATCTCGGAACCCCCCTTTATCTCCAACTGCTAACAAGTTGGTGTTTCAAGTCTGTGCTATGACTAGGTGTCATATCACATACCGCTGGAAAACGATACCATCTTGCCACGCCCCACTAGATTGCAGGATTTGGCAACTGCTTAAGATGGAGAAGATGACTGTTTACTTGCATGCCTCACCGTCTTCTCCGAATCTGGTCTCCCTGGGTGGACTTGGTGCTCCCCCTTGACTGTCGTTGTGACTTGCTGCTTTGCTGAATCCCTTTCCTACCCCCACTTTTTTTTTCTCATCTCTCTCTCTCTCTTTCCTGTTCCCTTTCTTTTCTGGTCCGCTCTGCTGCCTGATTTGTTCTTTTTCCTATGTACCCCCTTCCAGTCTTTTATTTCTGTACCCCATAAATTAGCAAAACTCAATAAATATTGAATTAAAAACAAACAAACAAACAAATAATTGGCTACTCACATATGTAACCAAAACACAGCACATCTCAATGAACTGGCCTCAGGCAAGGTGTCACGAGTATGACAGGATCAGATTCTGATAACAAAATGTGCAGCATTCATTCACCATGGTCTCTAGCTCTCCTCACATGATAGTTGAGCTCAATGCATTTTCTGGGGACACAAGCTCACTTCCTCAGGAGTCTATAACCTGCTCTGTGTAGCCAGCCTAATTTAAATAACTCCAATTTGCCCACTGTACAAAGGGGACTGCACATGCACTCGCACTGCATGCATAAGATGTGAGCAACATAGATCTGGCCACAGAAACAGCAAGAGTAAAGAACCATTGATCAGCTGAGTGCCCATATCGGCAATGCCCATGATCTCGAACATTCTACAGAATAATGACAAAACCTCAACAAGCAGTCCAAAATATCTTATATATATATATATATATATATATATATATATATATATATATATAAAAGGCCAGATGTATGTTTGTCCGATGCAGTCATGTGCAGTAGAGACTGCCACGATGCAGCCATGCACAGAAGAGACTGCCCAGTGCAGTCATGCACAGTAGACACTGCCTGAAAGCTTAGCCCATCTGCATGGGCTTTTACACTAGTATACAAATAAAACAGTAGTGAAAATATAAATCAGAAGTGAAAAGAAAATCGATCCCTAAAAACTGAGCCACTTGGATCAAGAGTAACAGGCACTAGTTATAAAAGAAAAGGAAGGTCAAACCTTGGTTTTACGAATTAGAAAGCTTTAGTGTGGTCCCTATCAATTTGAATCCCTCCATTCCTACTAATTTGGCCTCACAGCAACTCACACTAAGAAAAAAGATTGACTGGTAGAAAGGGAATTCAGTTCAGAAAGACGTGGCTGAATGGCTCAACACACTTAGGCCTCTATTCAATTCCCCACGATACCATTAAAAAAAAAAAAAAAAAAAGCAGACGGCATTTCTTCAAGCATGGTAAGCAATTCAGTTACCTGTGCAATGTGTTTTGTACCTCTCTGGCACTCAAAAGGTTAAAGTAATGCACATATGCCAAGTTGTAATACTATATTCCCCCAAACAAGTAATTATTTTCAAATTAATTTTGCTAAAAATCCATTTTTCCTTTTTATTAGAAATTTTATCCTTTAAATGAAAATATTGTTACTGTGTATTAAAACCATATTTGTAGGCTCTGCCGCTGTTTCCACAGGTGGCGGCAAGAAGTGGAACAGACAAAGCCCACCTTTGGTAACTTACAGGCCAATGCCCAATGCAGTGTGCAGGAAATATGAAGAGAGACTGCCTTTTTATATGGCCTGTCTCTGTTCAAAAGGTCTCCCATACATTGGCTGGGAATGCATGCTTACACACCTCCCAGCCAATCAGTTCCATCATCCCCCCACTAGGAGCCGATTGTCTGGAAGGCACTCATTCCAGCCAATGGACAGGAGGCATTTTGAACAGAGATTGGCCATATAAAAAGTCAGTCAGTCAGGGGGGGGGGGGGCTTTGCCCACTCCACTTCTTGCCACCAACGCTGTCGACAGCGGCAAAGCCTGCAAATAGGGTTTTTTTATACACAGCAACAATATTTTCATTTAAAGGATAAAATTTCAAATCAAAAGGAAAAATGAATTTTTAGCGAAAACAATTGTGAAAATGATTTTTCGTTTAGGGGAATCTAGTATTTCAACTTGTCATATGTGTATTACTTCTTTAAAAAATACATATATTTCCAAATTATGATTTTTTAACAACATTTAATGTTTCATGTTTTTTCTTTTTACAGGAAACTGATTGAAACAAGGAAGAAAAGAAGACAGAAAAAAAGACAGAAGATAGAGAGATTGATGAAGAAGTAAGAGAGATGATTGAAGACGATGACAGACAATGGATAACAGGTAAGTGTTACACAGATCTCGGTGTTAGGCTCATGTTTGGGGTAGTGCTGTTGCACTTTATTGTTAGGGTTAGTGTTTGGGAGGGTGACTCTGTGGTTGAGCTAATAGTTGGTGCGTGACAGTGAGTCAGGCACCGATCGTTAGCTCTTTAACTTTAATATACCCATTATTCAGTGTGAGTTTTGGGAACTTACCACATAAAAACGGACATCTGGCCACAAGTTTCTGTGGCCTAACGTCCATTGTGGTTTCAGCTGGTAGGGCAACTGAATTGCTATGCTAGCACTTTTTGCTAATGGTTCATTACCCAATATTGCCCTACCGGCCTCAATTGAATCGAGGCCTTAAGGAGCAGGGGACGACTTCATGCTATGCAAAATCACATGCTCTGTGGTGTTCTCACATCGCACGGAGTCTCTGATCAGGGCCTTTACTTGAAAGGCCTCTGCAGCTACACACTTCAACACACCATGTTGGCTGTTGCCTATGATCTGCTCTCCTGCCAAAAGACATGATGCTAAATTAAGTGTTGCAAAACTAAGTGATGTTCTGGCCAGGTTTACAGCATTTCCACAAGAAAAAAAAGTTCATATACCATACACGGGCAACACAGTTACATTTTCTAGTATATTATATTATATATATGCTGTCTGAAACCCAGAACTGTTCCACTGGTAGTCACAGAATGAGATCCATTGTCTGAAACTGTACCCTTCATCATTGCTCACTTGTAGTCAGTGAAGCATACATACACTGTTTCACACACCAGCCTTGTTCCACTGTCCAGTGGTAGTCACAGAACCACACATACACTGTCTGCCATCCCAGTGGTAATAACAGAACCACACATACACACCATCTGGCACATCAGCCTTGTTCTACTCGATTCTATACCCTCAATCATGAAAAAAATAATCAACAGTGAAGCAACAGTCACAGTTTGGCATTGTGTTATGTATGCTGTAAACTATCATTGCACAGTAAATTGATACATTAATATGATAGAATTCAGTCCATTAAAATCAATGGAAATCAATGGAATGGTATAATCCATTTGGTATTCTATCATATATTTTGAATGTATCCCACATTCGGTTGATGCATTTTCTTCTAGTATTTCTGCAGAGATGAAGAAAACAGTTCTCCAAAATTCATACCAGGATAGTTAATAGCACACTGTTTTGTGAAACACCCAGCTATGGAATTTCTTCATCTCAACATTTAATTCTTTTCGTACCAAAAGGGATGATCATGCATTGCTCCATTGATATTTAATGGGTTACATTTTGGGTTGTGAACATGTTCTTTTCTTTCTACTAGCTGTGGGCTGAACATCTAGCTGTGTATGTGATATCACAACATCCAGCTTCTTCTTCTGCACAAAATATTGTGGAGAACACTATCAACTACCATGCTTGACCAGTGAGACAATGGAACAAAGCTGTGGGGCAGTGTATGTGTGAATCTGTGACTACCAGTGGGACAATGGAACAAGCCAAGAGTGTCAGAAAGTATATATGTGGTTTTGAGGCTACCAGTGGAACAAATGAACACAGATACCATGGGGTTGAGTCCTTCCTTCTTGAGGGCAGAGCACATCACAAAAGACAGGGTCTTTGGGGTGGAGACCCACTCCTCAACCTCCTGCTCAACCCCACACCTACGAACTAAGAATTCATGTGAGTAAAGCCACATAAAAAGGAGTAGGTGGGAAAGAAGAGAAGAACATCTCCCAAGTCTAAGACCCTAAGAGGACTTCTCTGCCCAGTAACGCAACACCATGAAGGTCTCTTGTCTCTGGATGGGAGACCTGTGTTCCATATGGACTAAAGAGAAAAGGATTTAACAGGTAAGTACACTAAAACCCAATTTTCTTTTACATCCAGTTTGGAGTACATATACCATGGGGATATATCAAAGCAACAATTTCTGGGGTGGATAAGGAGAAAAGACCTCTCATACATACCCATGATACCAGAGTTTCCTAGGACTATTCAGAATCTGAACAACCAGAAAAAAACAAGTATCAGTGGACACAGAACTAGCACAGCACACGAAAGAAGAGTCAGCGGGGCTCAGAAGCTATTGAACAACAAATGGCAGTAAGAAAAAAAAGGAGACAGGTCCCTGAATGTATGCATGGAGGGCCAAGTGCCAGCCCTGCACAGCTGTTCAGCTGAGGCCTAATTCTTGTAGGCCCAGGAAGCACCCACCGATCTGGTAGAATGTGCTGTGATGTTGAAGGGAGCTAGTTTCTTCATGATCTCATATGTTTTGTATATAGTAGCCTTAATCCAATAGGCAATGGTTACCTTGGAAGCAGCCTTACCCACTGGGACCTTCAGGGATGACAAACAGAGAGTCAGCCTTACAAAATGGCTTAGAGTGGTGCACACAGAACTTATGGTACAGCACCATTTCAACAGATGGAGATCTCTCTTCTTATCAGATACCAGTCCAGGACAAAAGGAAGGAACAACGAACTCCTGATTTATGTTAAACTCAGACAGCACCTTGGCAAGAAACTCCTGAGAAGTACAAAGTACTGCCTTATCCTGACGAAACACCAGGAAGTGATGTCTACAAGACAAAGCTTGTAACTCAGCTAATCTCTTCACAAAGACAACTGACAAGAAGAAAGCCATCTTGAGTGTCAGTTGGCACAAAGGATGGAAGTAAGAGACTCAACAGGGTGCCTCTGCAAGACACCCAGGACCAGGCTAAGATCCCCCGGAGGAGTCGGATCCTTGAAGGGAGGGAAGGCATGAGCAACCCTTGAACAAAAACCTCCAGGATAACGAAAATCCATTTCTGGAAGAGAACAGAGTGTGCTGAAATCTGAACCTTAAGGGAACTCAAGCTGAGGCCACTGTTCACTCCATCTTGAAGAAAAGACCTGTGGCGATACGTTCTTGTCCATGCACCACTTGTGAAAAATAGACCATACATTATAGTATGCCTTGGAAGAGACAGGCTTCCAAGCCCAATTCATGGCGGAAATGTCCTCTGCTAAAAAACCCTTCCAATTTAGGATTCAACAGCCAGAAGTTCAAAGCCAGTCTCTCCCCATCCTCGTACTACAAGTGACCCTGGAACAATAGATCCGGCCTGGGAAGTAGCCAAATCAAGTCCTGAATAGAGTTGACCAGGTCCACGAAGCAAGCCCTCTTGGGCCAGTAAGGAGCGATCAGATAGACCAACACCCCATCCTGTCTGCTAGTCCCTCCTTGAAGACTGATGTATGCCACAGCCATTGCATTGTCCTACTGTACCCTCACCTGAATATCCGTGAGATCATCCAGAGTTCCAGAATGTTGATGGACAACAGACTTTGTCCTGAGTCCCCTGCATTGGACAACTAGGTGTCCCAGAACCACACCCCAGCCCTGCTGGCTGGCATCTGTGGTGTCCAGAGTCCAGAGCCCACTCTGGATTCACAAAGGGCATCCCCTGCTCCAGGTTCAGTCCATGCATCCACCACCAGATGTCCTCCCTGGCTTCTGGAGATAGAGTCATCTTCTGGAGGAGATGCTCTGGATTCCTGAACCAGAACCTGGAGGATGTCCTTTTGAAGTTCCCTCTTGTTGAACTAAGTCTGTGGAGCCACCTACATGGTCGACACCAAATGACCTAATACCCTTGTGAAGTCCTTGATCGTGACCGAGGACCACTTCAGTGCCTGAGGTATGTCCGGGAACAGAACCTGAATCTTCTCCTCTGGGAGAAAGACTCAGGAACAACAGAACCTGGGAGAGAATAGGACCAGATTTAAGATCCAGCCTTGGTGCCCCAGAATGAGGGCGCAGCCTTGGACATTGTGAGCCAAGCCTCCCCTGAAGAAACCTTGATGAGAAAGTCATCCGGATACAGTGTCAGAGAGATGCCCTGGGCATGTATGAACACCGCCAGGGGGCGCCATGATGTTTGCAAAGATTCATGGCGCGGAAGCCATGCCAAAAAGCAGAGCTGTGAATTGGCAATGACTGGAACCAAAAGCAAAATGCAGGTAGCATTATCAGGGCATGTTAATATGCATCCTGAAGATCCTGAGAGGCCAAATACTCCCCTGGGAACACTGCTGTGATGACAAAACACAAAGATTCCATCTTGAAGTACCTAGTGACCACATACTGGTTGAGGATTTTGAAGTCCAGAATGGGGTGGCAGCCACCGTCCTTGGAATCCACAAACAGGTTGGAATAGAAACCTTAAGGGGACTGGGACTAGCTCCAGCACCTGTTTATCCAGTAGAGAGTCCGTGGCCTCCTGAAACAGTCTGGCTTTGTCCAGAATCTTGGATAAAAAGACATGAAAAATAGGATTTGAAATCTATGCAGTACCCTTCTGATACTACCTGCAAAATCCACTGGTCCTTCATGGAGGATGCCCAGGCATCTCAAAAAAGGCAGAGACAGACTATACAGTCAACGGGCAGTCAACAGACCAAGAGTCTGCGATTCATGCAGAGGTGGGTTTATAAGGCTTTGAACTTGTTACTAATCAATTGGGCTTGCAAGTCTTGGTTTTGTGGCTGAGTGCGCATGAAAGGTTTGCTGAACTTGAGCCCCATTTTTCCTTTCTGGTCAAAAATGAAAGCTTGGTGAAAAACTGAGGCAACAAGGTGCTCTTGCCACCTGTAGCGTTGACAATGATCTGTTTCAGCTCAGGACCAAAAAGTATCTTGCGCTGAAAAGGCAAGGAAAACAGTGACTTCTTCTGCAGACCAAATCTTAAGCCATTGGATGTTGTGCGCATCAACCAGAAAAATGGAGGCCTTAGCAGAGAACATGGCGGCATCAAATGCAACCCCAGAAATGTAAGTATTGGCCTCGGTGATGTTGGCCATCAGAACCAACAAGTCCTCTTTGGCAACATCAGAACGCACAGCATCAGAGATTTGTTCAACCCATGACTACAGCCCTGTTGAGCCAGAACCAGACAAAAACAGAGCTCAGAGGCACGCTGGTAGCTACAAAGGAGGCCTTGAAAAGGGAATCAACCCTCTTATCCGCCTGATTCTTAAGGCCAGCAGCCTCTGAAGAGGGCAGTGTCTTAACCCAGGGAGACTCGTGATCGGTGCTAGAGGGGCCCACTGGAGACCAGGATTGTTGTACATCTTTTATATGGACTGAACAGAGTGGAACATCAAGCATGGAGTATTGAGGAGCGGAGATATATTGGCCGTGAGGAAGGCGGCATCGTGACAAGTAAGGGGGTCTAGGACCCAGTGATGCTTATTGTCATTTTGACTTTTGTGAGTGCACACTTTTTAAAATGTATTTGTGTGTAATTTAATAAACATATTGCACTTAGATATATTCTTTTCTTCTTTTATCTGGCATATGTAACGTTTCATGGGAGCCCTTGAGCGCATTCTCAAATTGTGTATGTACTATTGTGTGGGTGGACAACAAGACTACCAACAGAGAGTTGCAGCATGGGACACTCTATTGTATAAAAGACCGAGACGATTTCTTATCTCCGTTTCATCTCCATCTCATTCATAATATTATTGTCTCACCTACATTCTACCATCTAAGACTGGTGACTTGACATCTTGTTTGTTATCTAGTCTGATTGGATTAGTTCCTCATTTATCCTTTCCTATTTTTTGGTTTGCCATTTTGCAGGTCCAGTAGAGTGTGTTTGTGCTTGCCCATTTGTTGGTTTACATGGGTAACCGCACACAAGGGACACAGAGATCCTGAATATTCCCTAGGCAGCCCTATATGGCAAAAGAAACAGTGGGAGGGGGGAGTGAAGCCCCTGAATCTTTTGACTTAGATTTTTCCCTCATTCCTCTTAGAGTCGGACATGTCTCTGAGAAAAATGTCTCAAATCTAGTAAAATACTAGATAACATTTCCCTAGAATAAAAGATAAGAACCTTAAATATCCAGAAAAACACTTATCTGGGAAAAGAAGGGTTAATCTGGAGAAGGAGAGCAAGGAGAGTCAGCCTCTGCATAGGATAAGAAAGAGAGAAGTAAGATGGCCACCAGAAAATTGTCAATCAGAAGAAAGCCCTCTAAATGGCATTCTGGGTACTGTAGTCTTTTGTGTTGCTTCTTGCCTAGCAATGCATAAAACTCCATTCAGGATCTCCGTGACCCCCCAGCCTGGACATTCAGTAAGTGGACTGGATGATAGGACATGTGGAGACAAAAAGATAGAGCCCTCTCTGATCATTGTAGCCTGAACGGTTGAAGATATGTCCCAGATAAGTTTTCCCCAGAGAAGTCAATGGAGCAAAGATGGCACGCTCCTGTTCTTAAAGCCACACTAAAATCGATCTACATTAATTAAAAAAAAAAAAAGTTTTAAAAAGACCCCAAACCCCCAGGGAACATCAGAGGGAATCATAGAATTAAGATTTAAGTAGTGGGGGAGTGAAAATAAGCCCCCCCAAAGCACTCAAACACACCCAAGAGGCCAATCAGAACCATAACATAGGTAAGCAGCCATCCTCCAAAGCCTCTTTAGATAATAGCAAAGATACCCATAAAGAGTACCAGAGCATAACTAAGTTCACATCAACCTCTATAAGGAGAAACAAGTTGGGACAAATGTGGACCAAGCCACTCAAAGGGCTACTCACCAGTCTTCTGTCTTCAGATTTCCACCATAGCAAGGCACAGTCTTTGGTGATGACAGTCTTTTATGGCAGCCTGTCTTTTGTAATGAGCCTGCCCTCCAAGAGGAGGAACTTAATCCAATGGTACTTGTGTTCCATATTGGACGTAAGAGAAAAACAACATGCACTGGAAACATTCTGGCACATAATTTTCTTCATACCTTGCTGGAAGAACATCAGGACTCATCCTAATGCCCCCACAAATGATTGGCTATGCAATCATGATAGGCAATCAGTACTCACACCTGGAAGCCATTAAAGGGATAGTAATGTTTCATTTTATGTTTCTTTAATATTGTAGGCATTAAAAAAGAATTACATCAAGTCTTATCTCTCAAAATTGGCTAAAGTTCCCCCCTCCAGGCTGTTTCACAGAAGCCAGTGCTTTAGCGGACAGCAAGAGATTCCGGCCAGCGGCTCTTCAGAAGAGCAGAAATTGCGCTATTTAGAAATAAATACTTAAATGGAACGGTCTACAGAGTGTGCTTGCAAACCAGGCACACTTTGTAGACCGTTCGAATGAAGTATTCATTTCTAAATAGCGAGATTTTGCTCTGCTGAAGAGCTGCCGGGCGGTCTCGGGACCAGAATCTCCTGCTGTCAGTTAGATGGCAGACTTCAATGAAACAGCCTGGAGGTGGGAACTTTAGCCAGTTATATCTCTCAAACCATAAAGGTTTGAGAGATAAGACCTACATCGATTTAATTTTTTTTAAAATGCCTACAATATGAAAGAAACATAAAATTAACGATTTATATCCCTTTAAAGGATAGTAATGTATTGTTATTGAAGTACAACTGAGTCTTCTTCCTACTTCTTTATAATGATGCGTGGCAGTAAAACCTTAAAAAACCTTGCAGTTTTACAATTATTCTCTAATAAAGTTACCCCCTCCCACCCCTTTTACTTACCTCTGCAGCCTCAGCAAGCCGGTCCGGACAGAACGTGATGGGGGACAATCTTCTTCCAGCATAAGGAAAAACCTGCCCCTCCTTCGTCATGGGGGAAGGCTTTTGCTTATAGTGAAAGAGGGAAGATTGTCCTTCGCTGCATTCCGCATGTTCCCGGGACCGGATTCCAGATCTGAGGGGAGGCTGCTTGAGGTAAGTAAAAGGGGCGGGAGGGGGAAACTCTATTAGAGAATAAATGTAAAACTGCAAGGTTTTACCTCTACACATCGTTATAAAAAAGTAGGAAGAAGACTTGATTGTACTTTAATAAAGAAACATTACTGTCCCTTTAACTGCCTTCCCTTACATCCTTCCTCAACCCAATGTTCTCCAAATTTGTGTGTTGAGTTTGAGGATCTTTGAGAATCTTGAAGGTCCACTTCCCTATATAGAAGCCCTACATACAGCAGTCAGTTATATGTATCTATATATTTTTGCATAATATCTGCAGTTGCCTGTATTTGCTGTGCACCATTTTATGTTTTTATGTAGTTTTCACCTCCATGAAATAAACAATATACTTTATCAGTCTGAATGAGATTAGTGAGAGAGAGAGAGAGAGAGAGAGAGAGACAATTTCCGGATTCTAATGGGTCATGACAACCTTCTCAAGGTAGTAATATGTCCCTATCCAGTTGCTGACTACAGCACTGATCAACTACAGAACTGTAAATAGACAGTGGTAAAGGACAAATTCCCAATCAAGTCCTGTCACCCTGATTTTATTTTAAATATTTGAAAACGTAATTAAAAACTGTGTATATTGCATGTTAGCCAAATTTCCAGTGGATGTATCACTTAGGAGAAAGTGAAAGTTTCCTAGTGCAGCACATTCTTTATCAGTATATGAAACATCACTGAAAACATTCATTAGAATAAGAAACGTCACTGAAAAGGTTTCATTAGCATATGAAACATCACTGATACTGCATGTGTACCTCACTTAGCATACATTAGTATATGGTACCAAGTATGAATATCTCCTTCACTGTCCAACTGCTGGTCTTTTTCGCTAACATGAAACATAGGCTGTTTTTAACCCTTTGAGTGCCAGAGGGGTATCCAAAGTATTGCTTCACAATGTGTTGGTTACCCCTCTGCACTCAAAAGTTCAACAAGGTTTTCAAATATGTAAACGTAAATCAAGGTGACAGTTTCACTTTAAAAAAAACTCTTATTTCAATTGCATAGTTACCCTATAATGAAGAACCCTTATCTTTGCCTTTCCCAGCACTATCTGAACAAACTTTATTTTACGAATTCATTTAACCATCTATTACCACCTTCCAATACACACAGAGGCTGGTGTACTGAGATAGTGATACAATTCTGGTGCAAATCAACTGCACCATAAAGAATAAGTAATTCCAAATATTTCAATTAATTTAAATGGTGCTTTTAACCTTTTTAATGACAGAGATGTCACTAATGCATTGTGAAACAATACGTGGAGACCTCTAGTTCAGAGGGCGAAACAAAAAAATATGAATATCTTTATTTGTAATAGACCAGGAATTTACAACTTGTACTTACAACGAATGAAAAAAATACCAGCTGTTTCAATAATCAGGAACAAAAGAGTAGTACAATTATCTTCTGTACAAACTAATAATACATATGAGCACCTGTTAGTCTACGGTGTATTGTTTTAACCCTTTGTGTGCCAGAGAGGCATCCAACGCATGGGAATAAATCAACTTAGTCATACAATAATGTCTATGGCTCCACTTCTCACCAACCAAAACTAGTGACATACAAGAGAACAGAAAAAAATAGAGGGCACCAATGGTGCACTGTAATGCTTTAAACAACCCCATCTCAAATAAAAAAGAGCAAATGATGAGGGCCCACACACTCATTTCATGGTGGTCAGCATGGGCATATGCTCATCATTAACAATATGGGGACAAAGAGAATTCTGCCTTGTCTCAGGGTAGCAGGTTCAAAAAGTGGCTTGCAAAAGTGTCAAAAATCGTAGAGGACAACAGGATGTTATATGCAAAATAAATATAATTAATCAATATGTTATATATAACTTAAAATGTACAGGATAAAAAAAAATAAAAAAAAATAGAATTTTAGTATTCTTACCTGTTATATGCTTTTCTCTTTAGTCCATATGGAACACAGGTACCATGGGGTTGAGTCCCCTAAGCCACACAACCATGGCAAGTAGGAGAAGAAGAAGAAGAAAATCTCCTAGGAGATGAAAGACTCTAAAAGGACTCCACAGCCCAGGCAGACAAGACCACAGCAAAGGTCCCTTCCTCTGGACTACAGAGAAAAAGATTTAACAGGTAAGAAAACTAAAATTCTATTTTTCTTACTTCCTATATGGAACACATGTATCATGGCGATATACCAACACTAAGCTCCCAGAGGTGGGAAAAAAGAAATAAGGACCTCAAGCCTGTCCCCATTGATACCAGAGTTCCCCAGGACTATCCAGTATCAGAATAGCCCAAACAATAAGTGTCAACAGACGCTGAACTTATACAGCACACAAGAACAAGAGCAAACAGGGCTCAAACAACTGGACAACAGTATGGAAACTAAGTGTGCATGTCTGTAAACACACAGAGCTGCCTGCAGGACCTTCCCGCCATAACTGGCTTCAGCTGAAGCCAGAACATCAACATGGTAGTGCTTAGCAAAGGTGTGCAGAGAGGACCAAGTCGCTACCTTGCACAATTGCTCAGTGGAGGCTTGATTCTTGTAGGCCAAAGATACCCCAACAGACCTAGAGGAATGTGCTGTGATGTTGAACTCTTCTTGAGTTCATATGCCTGGCATATAGTAGCCTTGGGAAAGGTGACCTTGGAAGCAGATTGACCTACCCTAGGACCCTCAGTTATGGTAAAAAGAGAGTCTGCCTTGCAAAAAGGCTCAGTATGGTGCAAATAAAAATGTCTAACAGATGGAGATCCTTCTCCTTGTCAGACTTAGGGTCAGGACAAAATGAAGGCACAACAATATCTTGATCGATGTGAAACTCACAAACCCCCTTAGGAAGAAACTCCTAAGAGGTTCTAAGCACTGCCTTGTCATTATGAAAGAACAGGAAAGACTGACCAGGTCCACAAACCACTCCCTCCTGGTTAAATATGGAGCAACTGGAATTATAGTCTCACCATCCATCCTGTTCTCCCAGAGTACCCTGAAAATGAGAGTAAATGGAGGAAAGACGTAAGCAAGGTGTTCTTGCTCCCAGTGGCATTGCTAAGTTTAGGTCCAAACAGGGACTTGTCCTGAATAGGTAATGAAACCAGCAACTTCTTGGAAGATTGGTGTGCAGACCAAATCTTAAGCCACAAAGTGCGTCACGCAGCAACAGAAAAGGCTAAGGTTTTAGTGGACAATCTGACCCCCTCAAAAAGAGCATCAGACACATAATTGTTAGCCTCCTTATGTTGGCTGAAAGAACCAACAAATTCTCCTTGGAAACCTCAGCATGGACAGCCTCCACCAGCTGTTCACCCAACATGGCAACAGCCCTGTTAACCCAGGTAGAAGAAAAAATAGGTCTAAGTGCTGCTCCAGTGGCTTCAAAATTGGCCCTGAGGATAGAGTCCAGCTTCCTGTCAGCTGGATCCTTAATCCCTGCTGCATCTGCAGGGCAGTAGTCTTAGCCAAACGGGAAACAGGAGGGTCCATGGTTATAGGAGAGACCCATAGTGGCAAATCTGCCTCCCAAAAGGGGTACTGCTTAGAGAACCTCTTGGTGATAGACAGCTGTTTGTCTCTGGTCTTCCACTCTTCCAGAAGGATCAGGTCAAGACTGGCATTACGGGGAAAAAAGGGTGAAGATTTCTTACACACCTGGAATACATCTGTATAAGAAGACCCCTCATCAGAAGTGTCAGAGACCTGAAGGGTCTCCAAGACAGCTCTAATGAGCCCCTCATCCAAGAGAAAGGGGTCAGGTGACATGAGAATCTCATGCTTTTGATGCAGGGTGAGAGTCTCATGTTGCCGTTTTCATCATGGTGCCCTGCTTACTGCGCCTTTATATTGTACGCTGTTTTGTGTGCAACATATTAAAAGTGAACCGGGAGCAGAAGGTCGGAACCTCTCTCTTTTCCTGGTCAGCACACCCCAGAAGAATACTTCCGGATTGAATTCCCTCACTCCTGAATCTGTGTCTTGGCAACCTAGAAAGTGAACCAGAATGTTTTCTACCCCTGGAATGTGAACAGAGGAGATGAGTGGAACGTGGGCTTCTGCCTAACCAAGAATGTACCTCACTTCAAACTAATCGGAGGCACTGTGATTTCCCCCTTGGCAATTGATGTAAGCCACAGCCCAGTACACAAGGGCCAGTCTAATTGCCCGAAGTTCCAAGTAATTTATGGACTGAAGAGACTCCTATGGAGTCCACCTACCCTGAACCCCAACTGACCCATAAATGTAACCCAGCTACTCAAGCTAGCATCCATTGTGACCAGAATCCATTCTGGTATCACAAAGGGTTTCTCCAGTTCCAAGTTGTGCTGGTGCAACTACCACTGAAGGTCCCGGGTGGGATCTGGAGATAGGGATATCTGCCGATCCAACTGCGCCGGATTTCCGAACCAACTCTGGATGACATTTCTCTGAAGTTTTTTCGTGTGCACCTGAGAGTAAGGCACAGCCTCTAGTGTTGACACTTGTCCACCCAGCACTCTTATATACTTCAACTGCGGCTGAGGGCCACTCAAGAGTTTGAGAGACCTCCTGCATCACCGGAAGGATTTTCTCCTACGGCAGTGAAACCTTTCCCTGGCGAGTGCTGAACCTCATGCCCAGGAATACCAGTTCCTGGGGAGGCAACAGTGAGGACTTCAGCATGTTCAAAATCCACCAGTGGTGGGCCAGAAGCTTAGCACTAGACTTGTGCACGGGCAAAATTTTCGGTAAAATTCGAATTCGGACAAATTTTTTTTTTTCTAATTCGGATGATCCTAATTTCGGACCAGGCCTATTCGATTCGGACGAAATTCTGATCCATTCCGAATTATTCAGCCGAATTTAACATGGGTTAAATTATAGCAGTGCGCCTCCGTGCATGCTGCTATCATTATTTGCAGACAGGGTGTGCATTTAGAAAAAGATCCATCCCAAAAACGGACATTGTCATACATTGAAAGTCTGTGCATGCCTCTACTCTAGCATGGGATGCCAGTCACAATGCAAACGTCGAACATCGAAAACCCATGCCTGTCATTCAATTTAGCATGTTCGAACATCGAAACCCCATGCCTGTCATTCAATTTATCATGTTCGAACATCGAAACCCCATGCCTGTCCTTCAATCTAGCATATGTTCGAACATCGAAACCTCATGCCTGTCATTCAATTTAGCATATGCTCGACATCGAAAACCCATGCCTGTCACATCCTACTCAACATAAGTGGTCGACTCGAATATGGACAAACTACATGTCACATTCTATGTTAGTACATGGGTAAAGATTAAGGTTTCATTTTCTGGTACCAGCCTCCTACCCTACTGTCCCTCTTTAGTACCCAAATTCCTCTCTCTCGTTTTCCTATCCTGATTTCCCCTCATATCAGATAACTCTATGTGTATATACATTGTAGAGTTTCATACTACATCAAGAATAAACATCAATGATTGTAATGTGATAGATGTAATGTGTTAACCCTTTGAGTGCCAGAGTGGTTCGCAATGCATTGCAAAGCAATACGTTGCATACCACTCTGGCATTCAAAGGGTTAAAAAGAAAAATTGAGACATTCTGTTGTGAACAAACTGCAACACAGGAGAGAAATAAAAAAAATGCTTGACATCTATACTGAAGAGGGGTCCACAGCATTGTCTTAGTATAGCAATATCACCGTTTTCCGTGAGTGTGCAATACAGGGCTCTACGTTAATTGCTGGGCATTTCCCAATGTCATAATCAGGGGATGATGGGAGTTGTATTCTAACTACTGTTAGGAAACACATAAGTGATGCACATTCATCTCCCACCTAGAAATTATTTACACACGAGGCAACTCCCCCAAGTAATACCTAGCCCCTTTCCAAGTGAAAGGACTTCCAGAAAGGCTTCAGATCTCTTAGTGACTCACCTGTTATTGCCAGTCAGCGGGACCCGGAGAGTAGGAGGGGGTGATGCTATGGCTGCACGGCACGGTGCTCTTAGTTGGTCACTTGTCGCAATGTTGAAGCTCAGCCCGGCCAGCACCTTCTGGGTGGAGACACCTCACAGCAATCCTGTTCAGGACACATCATGCACTGTTGTGCACTCATACTAGGGATCCCAAATGTTTAGACTCATTTTGTACAGGGGGCACCCTCCTGTATTTGTAAAACCTCTCTAGCAAATCTGGGATGGTAGACCTATTTACTCAAGTCTTGACTTTAGGTGGGCGATAAACAATACAAAATAGGCATAATGTTTCACTATCACATAATTCACGTCACTGAAGCAGCCAGCAGGCATCACCACTGAGTGAGCATAGGGCTGCCCGGCTGCTGACAGTCACACTGATGGGACACCCTGCAACACAGAAATGGCGGAAGAGCACAAAATAAACATGCTATGGGACGGCAAATTGCCGCCCCTGTCAAAGTGCCGACTGGGTCCATGGACCCAATGGGACCCATGTAAGGGCCGGCCCTGTATTCGAACAAATACCTAATATTTTTTTATATTTTGCACAGGAACAAATATTACTTGCTCTTGCAGTGGCAATAACTGGAACTAATGCTGGCTGCCTACCTATGCCTAGCCTAATGCTACCTGCCTGCCTACACAACAACTGTACACTCTCTAATCTCTTCTCTCTCTGAGCTCCAACAACCCAATGAGGAAATGCAGGCTGTCTGTCTGTGTGACTGTGTCATTAGTCCAACCCCCATCATGAAACGAAGAAGGCTATTCGAATACAGACAAAAGAGGGAAGTAGTGCATGAAACGGAGAATGGAATTGGACTAGAGACATGGAGGGAAAATTATGGAGGGAAAGTAATTGAGCGCGCACAGGAAGTACAAAATGTCCTGGTCAAAAGTAGTCAAAACTTTTGGAAATGTGTCGATTGCCGAAACTTCCGAAAGTTTCGACGAATTTCGGACCTGGGCTGTTCGGAGTCGGATCATTTTTTCCGAATGACCCTTGAGTTTCGGATTGGCCGAATGTCTCCGAATGACCCCATTTTCGACGAAATCCGAATGTCTCCGAATGAATTCGCACATGTCTACTTAGCACATTCTTGAACGTGATGGACCAAGAACTCCTCTGTGGAAGCCTTGAACAACAGGTAGTCCAGATAGGATGTCATTGAGATGGGTCCCAGGTGTGAATGAAGGCTACTAAGGTCCACATGACCTTGGTGAACACACGAGGCACAGAAGCCAGGCCAAATGACAGAGCTTTGAACTGGTAATGATCCAATCTGAAAGCAAACTCCAGATAGTGTTGGCTCTCTGGGTGGATAGGGATTTGTAGATATGCATCCTGAAGGTCCAGGGATGCCAGATACTCTCCTGGGCACATTGTTTCTATGACAGAAGGCAAAAATTCCAACTTGAAGGGCGTAGTCACCACATATTTGTTGAGACATAGAGGTCCAAAATGGGACAACAGCCGCTTTCCTTCTTTGTTACCACATAAAGGCTGGAATAAACACCTGACCCGTGCTCCAGGAGAGGTACTGGAACCAGAACCATCATGGTCAGCGTAAATCCACTGCTTCTTGAACCAGCCATGCCTTGTCCGGCTCCTTTGGTACCCTTGACAAAAAGAAATGATACAGAGGAAGGGATCCTAAATGTATGCAGTGCCCTGCTGAGATTACCCACAAAAAATAATGGTCCACGATCAAGGACTTTCAAGCATCCCAAAAAAGACAAATATGCCCCCTTACAGGTACCAGCAGACCAGGATTCTACAAGTCATGCGAAAGACTGCTTGACAGGCTTAGTCCTTGTAGCTGCTCACTTGGGCTGCCATTGCTGTCTGGGCTTAGTGGAGGTGCATGCATAAAAGGCCTGCAAACCTTGCGGCCTCTGTGCATCTGTTTGGCAGGACAATGAAAAGGACACAGTTTCCTTGCCATTGTTGGAAGTTTGGTGGGCATTTGAGGCAACAAAGTGTTCTTGCTCCCAGTAGCATCACTAACTTCAGGTCCAAACAGGGACTTGTCCTGAAAAGTTAATGAAATATGTGGCTTCTTGGAAGATTGGTGCGCAGACCAAATCTTAAGCCACAGAGTACGTTGCGCAGCAACAGAAAAGGCTGAGGTTTTAGTGGACAATCTGACCCCCTCAAAAAGAGCCTCAGACACATAATTGTTAGCCTCCTTATGTTGGCTGAAAGAACCAACAAATCCTCCTTGGAAACCTCAGCATGGACAGCCTCCACCAGCTGTTCATCCAACATGGCAACAGCCCTGTTAACACAGGTAGAGGAAAAAATAGGTCTAAGTGTCGCACCAGTGGCCGCAAAATTGGCCCTGAGGATAGAGTCCAGCTTCTTGTCAGCTGGATCCTTAATCCCTGCTGCATCTGCAGGGCAGTAGTCTTAGCCAACCAGAAAACAGGAGGGTCCACGGTTAGAGGAGAGGCCCACAGTGGCAAATCTGCCTCCGAAAAGGGGTACTGCTTAGAGAACCTCTTGGTGATAGCCATTTGTCTCTGGTCTTCTACTCTTCCAGAAGGATCAGGTCAAGACTGGCATTACAGGGAAAAATGATTTCTTACACCTCTGGAAGACATCTATAGAAGAAGACCCCTCATCAGAAGTGTAAGAGACCTGAAGGGTCTCCAAGACAGCTGTAATGAGCCCCACAGCCAAGGGAAAGGGGTCAGTCTCAAAAAAGTCCCCATCGGAGTAGGAAGAATCCATATCCTTATATTCCCTCCTCAGTTGTAGAATCAACATGAGTTCCCTGGACACTCAGGATGTGAACAGGACACTCAAGACGTGAACCGTATGAAAGAGCAAGAGGAGAGAAGAAGACAGAGTCATCTTTGACCTTTGTATGACAAACGGTTGCAGAGATATGTCCCAACAAAGAATTCCCATAGAAGGGAATGGAACAAAGGTGGCTGACGGGCTCCCGTTCTTAAAGGGGTCGCAACAACGAATTTGGTCAAATTAAATAAGGTGACCCAGATACACAAACAACCCAGGGAATATCCAAGGGGGGGGTGGGAAATAGGATACAAGTGAAGGGAAAGTGAAAACAATTCCCACAACGCCTTAGACACACCAAAGTAGTGAAAACAGCAGAGAAAGGGTTAATTCCTATGCAAACTGCAGCCATCCATACTACAAAGCCCTATGAGAATGAACAAGATAGATAAGAAAATACCCAACATGAACATAAGAGCCTGGAAAGCCTCAGAAGCTCCTCTGTACGGAGAAGCGCAGGATTGGGACAATGTTGACCAAGGCATTCAAAGGGTTACTCACCAGTCTTCTGTCTTCAGGTTACCATTGTAGCTGAAAGCAAACAGAACCCCAAGAGACTCTGCTGGGAGGGAAAACTTGACATGCAAGATTCCCTCCACAGGGCTGCAAGGGTCCACACAGCACCTGTACATTGGTCAATTCACTCTAGGGGAAGCCCAGTAATGGTAACCCGCCTATTGGGGGAATTGTGACAGCCCCATATCTATCATAAAAATAATAAAAGTCTAAAAACTAAGAGTTTCCTGCCATCCGTTTTCTTTACAGGACACATTCATTCTGGGGAACTTACAAAGCAGGGTAGGGTTGAGCTGGAGGAGGAGGAGGGAGTCTCCACCCACAGGACTCTGTCCCTGAGATGCGTCCTGTCCTCCAAAAGGAGGGACTCAACCCCATGGTGCCTGTGTGTGGTACAATACAAAAAAAATTGTCACTTACCATATTTTGCTGTGTAAGCCACACCTATAAGAAGATATGGTCACATAAAGAGAAGCACCCCACTCAGAAATCAGATTTGAATACCTCTGCCTTTTTGCTCAATGGAAGGGTTAAAAGAGAAACCCTCTTTGGACCAGAGGTCATAGTATTTGCCAGTTTTGGGACTCTGAGAAGCTGTTTTTTAACTTCCTACCTCGTATTGAGATGAAGCAGAATTATCCATCTACCCAAATTGTAAAAGAGGGTGCATATGCTCATATGGACCACCAATTTTTATATAAAATCACCTCTGCAGCTATGTATAACAATGTGTTCCCTGCTTGCTTAGGCAAGATTCTAATAAGTGGTGAGTTTATGTTTCAATAGAGACAAAACTGACCAACAGAAGATACTAGATTTGAAGAAGAGGTCCCTAATCTCACAAAACATATTAGCTTTAGAGTTTAACTGTTTTTACCTATTTGGCAGTCAAATTTCATTACAAGTACACTCATTGCTGTCAACACATTCAAAGGAGAGCATATTTATGACACGTTGTAAGGCTCTTATATGATAAATATTTTTGTAAATGCTGGCTAGCAGCATGTTTGATTTCCAGCCAGGTTGATGACATGGTGCCTTTTTACGTGCTGA
This sequence comes from Rhinophrynus dorsalis, assembly GCA_037306005.1. Lineage (NCBI taxonomy): Eukaryota > Metazoa > Chordata > Amphibia > Anura > Rhinophrynidae > Rhinophrynus > Rhinophrynus dorsalis. The sequence goes on from CM074720.1 coordinate 69,479,187, forward strand.
TGCACGAGGCCAGCCAGACCAGTACAGCATTACACTCCGGAAGTGACCTGGTACCTTTATTTCTGGAAAATCCCCCGGCTAGCAGTACATATTTATAGGTTTATGAACCCTTTCCTCCTGATGAAATGAGCTGCAAGTTATAAGTTTGTGGGATTTTTTCATCTTTTTATTTTTATATTGATCTGATAAAAAAATGTTTTCTGTTTCTCTTATGCTTTTATAATTTTTTTCTAAATATTGATCACTAAGATATGCCCTTCACCTAGATCCGTGTTTTATTGCCCGAGCATGGATAAGTAAAAATAATATTCCTCAGGTGTAGATGCTGGTGAAATCCACGTCACAGACCCTGGCTTACTGAGAGCAGCAACTGTACATTTAACTGAATCAAACTGTATCTTTCTTACTGTGCTAAATTCTCCCCTTTTATGCTTGATTTCCTATTCATTTTACACGTCCCTTTAAAGCTTAGGGCCTTGTATTTAAAAGGATAGTAATGTTTCACAAAAACAGCAGTTCCAATTAATCTTCATAGCAATTGAGCGATAGAGAGAGTTATTTCAATACTGTGAGAGTTGTAGTTCAAGAGTAATTGAATGATAAAGTTTCCCCCTCCCGCCCCTTTTACCTAGTGTAAGCCACCTCCCCTCATATGTGGAACCAGTCCATAGAACAAACAGCTCACATCAAGGGTCAATATTCCGCTGTGAGAACAATGAAAATCCTGCCTCCATTGACAGGTTTTTCAGCTTTTTCCCTTATCTTAATTGAAGATTGTCCCTCTCTGCAGTCTACCTGGGCACCTCCCTACTGCTCTGAGGTGAGCAGTGTTACATCAGTAGAAGGGGCGGGAGGGGGATACTTTATCACTCAATTATTCTTGAACTACAACTATGACAGAATTGAAATAACACTCTCCAAGGCCCAAATACTATGACAATTAATTAGAGATGCTTTAATTATGAAACATTAATATCCCTTTAAAAGAAATATAGCATTATTCTAGTGAAAAACAAATTTACCATAGCAGATAAATACAAATTCCCATTAAAGGGATAGTAATGCTAGTAAAGGGATAGTAATGCACTTTATTTAATATTGCAGGCATAAAAAAAGTAGATTTGTGAAAGTCTTATCTCTCAAACCTTTATGGCTTGAGAGATATAACTCACTAAAGTTCCCCCCTTCAGGCTGCTTCAGCATCTATGGGACAGCAGAAGAGTCCGGTCATTTGACCAGCCGGCAGCTCTTCAGCCAGCTGATATTGCGCTATTTTGAAATAAATACTTCCTTGGAACGATCTACAAAGTGTGCCTGGTTTGCAAGCGCACTTTATAGACTGTTCCAATTAAGTATTTATTCCGAAATAGTGAGATTTCGACTCTGCTGAAGAGCCGCAGGCTGATCCCGGGACCAGAATCTCCTGCTGTCAGCTAGATGGCAGGTTTTTGTGAATGGGGGGGAACTTTAGCGAGTTATATCTCTCAAACCATAAAGGTTTCAGAGATAAGACTTACACAGATTTACTTATTTTTAATGCCTGCAATATTAAATAAAGTTAAATAGAAATATAACTATCCCTTTAGTTTTAATTGGGCTTTTAATCCCTTGAATGCTACAGGTGTTGTCAGTGTGTAGAGCTATCTAGCATTCAAGGTGTTAAAATCCCCATTTAAAGGGATAGTAATGTCTATAATAAAGTTGATCTCTGATTCTTCTCTAATTTGTTTATAACACTTTGCGCTATGTTTAGTAACTTACTGTTCACTAGTTCAAAAGATATTCAGTGTAAAAGGATCCCCCTCCCACCCCTACTGGCCGCCTCCCTTTAGAGTTGTAATCCGGTCATGGCACTAGACGGATGCAGTGAGGGACAAACTTCAGTCAGTAAGTGTAAGGAAAACCCTGCCCCCTTGATGGAGGAGGACAGGATTTTCGTTCTGCTTACTGAAGATTGTCCCTCGCCGCTCTCCATTCAGACCACACTTAGATGCAGCATGACACGGCCAGAAGGGGGATCATTTTACATTGAATATCTTTTGATCTACCGAACAGTTACTGAACATGACGTAAAGTGTTCTAAACACAACAGAGAAGAAGCGGAGATAAACTTTATTATAGACATTACTATTCCTTTAATTAGTTCTCCTCCGCAGTGCCCTAGAACTACACCGCTTTTCTTTTTACGTGCCGATACACGAGGCCAGCCAGACCAGTACAGCATTACACTCCGGAAGTGACCTGGTACCTTTATTTCTGGAAAATCCCCTGGCTAGCAGTGCATGATATTTATAGGTTTATGAACCCTTTCCTCCTGATGAAATGAGTTGCAAGTTATAAGTTTGTGGGATTTTTTCATCTTTTTATTTTTATATTGATCTGATAAAAAACGTTTTCTGTTTCTCTTATGCTTTTATCATTTTTTTCTGAATATTGATCACCAAGACGTGCCCTTCACCTAGATCCGTGTTTTATTGCCTGAGCATGGATTTGTTCATCTTTTTATTTTTATATTGTTCTGATAAAAAACATAACTATCCCTTTAGTTTTAATTGGGCTTTTAATCCCTTGAATGCTACAGGTGTTGTCAGTTTGTAGAGCTATCTAGCAATGAAGGCGTTAAAAGCCCCATTTAAAGGGATAGTAATGTCTATAATAAAGTTTATCTCGGAGTCATCTCTATTTTGTTTATAACACTTTGCGCTATGTTTAGTAACTTACTGTTCAGTAGTTCAAAAGATAGTCAATGTAAAAGGACCCCTCTCCCACCCCTACTAGCCGCCTCCTTTTAAAGCTGCAATCCGGTCATGGCACTAGACGGATGCAGTGAGGGACAAACTTCAGTCAGTAAATATAAGGAAAACCCTGCCCCCTTGATGGAGGAGGACAGGATTTTCGTTCTGCTTACTGAAGATTGTCCCTCGCCACTCTCCATTCAGACCACACTTAGATGCAGCATGACACGGCCAGAAGGGGCAGGAAGGGGATCATTTTACATTGAATATCTCTTGAACCACCGAACAGTTACTGAACATGACGTAAAGTGTTATAAATACAACAGAGAAGAATCGGAGATAAACTTTATTATAGACATTACTATTCCTTTAAAGGGATAGTAATAATTCAGTATTACAAATCCCTTTATTAAAGCCCTTGTAAAAAGAAATGTTTTGCCCCCAGTGTCATCTCTCAAACCTTTATGGTTTGAGAGACGAACGCTTCTAAAGTTGCCCTTTTCCTCCCCCTTCCCCATAGTCAGCATTGTAGCTGACTGCAGGGAAGAGAGTCGTACGACTTTCAGGCAGTTCTCCAGCACAGCCTGATCGCGTTAACTAAAAAAAAAAACTTTCACTGAAATGGTCTTCTACGTGTGCTTGGTTTGCAAGCACACGTACAAGACCGTTTTAGTGAAAGTTTTTTTTTTAGTTAACGAGATCGCAGCTGTGCTGCAGAGCCGCCTGATGATCTCTGACCAGATTTCCCTGAGTCAGCTAAAATGCTGACTACAAGGAACGGGGAGGGAAAGGGCAACTTTAGAAGCTTTCATCTCTCAAACCATAAAGGTTTGAGAGATGACACTGGGGGCAAGACGTTTCTTTTTACAAGGGCTTTAATACTGAAGTATTACTATCCCTTTAATTAGTTCTCCTCTGCAGTGCCTTAGAACTACACCACTTTTCTTTTGAACAAAAAAATGGGGTAAGGGGGAGTACAAAGCAATGCACAGCCCTCTGGCACTCTAAAGGTTAATTATGAAAGATAGTCAGGAATATTTACTCTGTTCCACCCAACTTCTTATTGTGATCAATATAATAAAACAGCACTACATGACACAGCAGGAAATATTTGCAAATTGCAATTAAGCTAACAATCTGTTCTCACCTTGACGTGACTTACCTCATTGCTATACTGTACGACTCCGGATGGATACACGTTTGATCCAAAGGGTTTGGCTTTGAGGAAATATTTGTTGTGGTTTTTTTAGTCTTTTTGCCCTGTTTCAACAATGTTGAAGTGGTTCCATCAGGGTTTGAGGCCTGACCTCCTGCATTATCACTGAAAAATAATGATTGATTCTCACAATCTTGCCTTTTTACAAGAAGGATCTATAGACTGGTGTCATCATTTTCAAATCTCTCCACACCTCTAGACATTTTCTAGCAGTAACATATCAATGATTGTAATGACCTAACATGACAAGTATTTCTGAATATTCAGAATTTGCATATAATCTTTTCAGTGAAAATAGGATTTTAGTCTTACCTGTTAAATCCTTTTCACTTAGTCCATACAGGTCACTGGTACTCTGGGAGGCGTAAGTCCCCTTTAATAGGCAGGAACAACTATGCAAATGATTTGCAAGGGGCGGAGCCTCCCCTCTTACTTAAGCCACCTTCTGGCCAGAGCCACTTAGATTGATTTGAGACCCTAAAACTGACCTCAGGTAAGCAAAAAGAAAGACTCCTGTGAGCATGCCCGAACGGTCTCCCACTGAATGCCACAGGAGAGCCAAGACTGGTCCCTTGACAGGGTGGGAGACCAGTGACCTGTATGGACTAAGTGAAAAGGATTTAACAGGTAAGACTAAAATCCTATTTTCACTGTCGTCCAATACAGGTCACTGGTACTCTGGGATGTACAAACATTGAGCTGACCCAGAGGTGGGAAGTAAGGCAAGGACCAGGCACAAGGCCCAAGTCACTAGAACTGCTATGACCCAGTTAATAACATAGCCCAAACTGTAAGTGTCAACGGACACCAACCAAGGGAAACAATCCCTGAACTAACACAGCACACGGAACCAGAGCCAACCGGGCTCAACAGTAAGGAAGCACTAAGGAACACAGAGCGGAAGACCTACACAGGCAAGACTGCCTCCAGGACCTTCCTTCCAAAACTGGCATCAGCCGAAGCCAGTACAACAACTCGATAGTGCTTAGAAAAAGTGTGCACAGAGGACCAAGTGGCCGCTCTGCACAGTTGATCAGCAGAAGCCTGATTCTTGTAGGCCCAAGAGGCCCCAATAGATCTGGTGGAATGGGCAGTCACCCGGAAGGGAACATGCTTATTCCTCAACTTATAGGCTTCACGGATGGTAGCTTTAATCCAAGATGCAATAGTAACCTTGGCAGCCGGTCTCCCTGCCCTAGGTCCCTCAGGAATGACGAATAGAGCATCAGACTTCCTGATAGACTCGGTGCGATGAACATAAAACTTGAGGCAACGCACCACATCCAACAAATGGAGATCTCGTTCCTTGTCAGATGAAGGATTAGGGCAGAAAGAGGGAACCACAATCTCCTGATTGATGTGAAACTCGGACAAAACCTTGGGTAAGAATTCCTTGGTAGTGCGAAGCACAGCCTTATCCTTGTGGAACACCAGGTAAGGAGGTTTACAAGACAGAGCTTGTAACTCTGCTACCCGGCAAACTGAAACAATAGCCAAAAGGAAGGCCATCTTCCAAGTCAAGAGACGTAAGGGAATGGAAGCCAAGGATTCAAACGGTGGTCGCTGGAGAACTCCCAGCACCAAATTGAGGTCCCACTGGGGAGCAGGACTCTTGAAGGCAGGTCGAACATGAGTCACACCTTGGAAGAAAACTTTCACATCAGGAAGGATAGCAATCCTTTCCTGGAAAAACACAGACAAGGCAGAAGTCTGAACTTTGAGGGAACTCAGACTGAGCCCCTTATCCACACCGTCCTGCAAGAAGGCTAGGACCGTGGGAAGATGAAACTCAAGGGATAACTGCTTATCAGTGCACCATGCAACGAAGGTTGACCATATGCGATGATAGATCTTGGAGGACACAGGCTTACGAGCACTAAGCATAGTCGACACCACAGAAGGAGAAAATCCTTTCTTTGCTAAAATCGAGGATTCAACCGCCATGCCATCAAATGGAGAGAGCGAACATCCTCCTTCCACAGATAACCCTGGAGAAGTAGATCCGGACGGGCAGGGAGCGGGATCGGATCCGACACTGACATGGCCATCAACTCCGGATACCAGGACTGGCGAGGCCAGTTTGGAGCGAACAGGATGACAGGACAACGCTCCTGCTTCAACTTCTGGATAACTCTGATCAATAGAGGAAGAGGAGGGAAGATGTAAGCCAGGGAGAAATCCCAAGGGATCGACAAGGCATCCACTGCTATAGCAAGGGAGTCCCTCCACCGGGAGCAAAACACCGGAACCTTCCTGTTGTGTCTGGTAGCCATCAGGTCCACCACAGGCATCCCCCACCGCAGGGAGAGCATGTGAAACACCTCTGGATGAAGAGCCCATTCTCCGCTGTCGACGGAGTGACGACTGAGGAAGTCTGCCATGACGTTGTCCACGCCTGGAATATGAACTGCAGAGATGACAGGCACGTGATCTTCTGCCCAAGATAAAATATCCTTGACCTCCCACCAGGCGGAACCGCTTCTTGTGCCGCCTTGCCTGTTGATGTAAGCCACCGCCGTGGCGTTGTCGGACTCCACTCTGATCGGAAGACCGGTCAGTTGAGACTCCCAGTGCCTCAGGGCAAGCCGGACAGCTCGAAGTTCCAGAACATTGATGGAGAGAAGGGATTCCTCCAGACCCCATTTCCCCTGAGCACTGAAGCGACCCCAGACTGCACCCCAGCCCCGAAGGCTGGCATCCGTTGTGACTGTGGTCCAACGAGGAACTAGAAAGGATCTCCCTTTCAGGAGATGAGAGAGATCTAACCACCAGTGCAGACTCGACTCGACATGAGGAGGAAGAGAAACGGACAGATGTTGATGATCTGGATGATTCCTGCACGTCTGGATCACAAATCTCTGAAGTTCCCTGGAGTGGGCCATGGCAAATGGTACAGCTTCGATCGTGGAAATGAACTTCCCCACTAAGGACGACAACTTCGGTACCGGAATTTCGTCCATGTCCAGAATCCCAGCTACTCGGACGGCTATCTGGTGAGCCACATCCTCTGGAAGAAACACCATGCATTGGCGAGTGTCGAACAGGAGACCCAGGAACAGAAGCCTCTGAGATGGAATCAAGTCCGACTTGTCCAGATTCAGGATCCAGCCATGACGGTTCAGAGTGTGCATACACTTCTGTAATTGCTGATGGAGAAGCTCCGCTGAGGAGGCTTTCAGTAGGAGATCGTCCATGTAGGGGGTCACTCTGATCCCATCCTGATGAAGCACCGCTATCAAGGAGCCTAACACCCTCTGGAAGACCTGAGGGGCTGAAGTCAGCCCAAAGGGGAGCGCTGCAAACTGAAAGTGTCCCCTGTGGCAGGAAATCCTGAGATACCGCCTGCTCTCTGGATGAATAGGGATGTGAAGATAAGCATCCTGAAGGTCCAGGGAGGCAAGGAACTCCCCTGGAGACATTGCTGCAATCACAGAGCGCAGGGACTCCTGGCGGAAGTGGGAAGTCACCACATAGGCATTGAGATCTTTGAGATCCAAAATGGGACGAGCCCCTCCGTCCTTTTTGGCTACCACAAACAGGTTGGAATAGAATCCTGAACCTGTGTCCCCCTGAGGAACCGCCTCCAGGACCTCTTTGTCCAAGAGATCCTGAATAGCGTCGTCGAACAGACGCCTTTTTGTGGGTTCCTGAGAAGGACGAGTAAAATGGAACCGAAAAGGAGGAAGGGAGGAGAAAGGGATCCTGTATCCCTCTGACACCACCTGAAGAACCCATGGGTCCGCCACTGACTCCTCCCAAGTCCGGCGAAAGATGCGGAGACGTCCACCTACAGCCGGATGCGGACCCGGGTTCGGCGAGTCATGCCGAAGCAGTCTTGGAGGTCTTGGCCTTGGGGGCCACTTTGGGCTTCCAGGACTGTTTGGGCTTGGAGGAGGAGCGCGTAGTGGGAGGACCCGTTTGGGCCGAGGAGCGTGTCTCAGTCTGAAAGGAACGAAAGGACTGATTGCGTTTGGCTGGAAACTTTTTCTTAAAGACTGAGGGTAGAAGAGTACTTTTACCTCCAGTAGCCTCACTGATCATTTCTTTGAGTTCAGACCCAAAGAGCAAATTCGCCTGAAAGGGCAAGGAAAGCAAGGCTTTCTTAGAGGCTGTATTAGCAGACCAAATTTTCAGCCAAAGGGCGCGTCTAGCCACCACAGAGGAAGTGGAGGCCCTCGCCATCATGCGCACAGCATCAAAAGCAGCGCCAGCAACATAGTTCTGAGCTTCAGTGATATTAGCAAGAAGCTGCAACTGTTCAGATACCGGCGCATCCTGGCGAACTGCTTCAGTCAGTCGTTCAGTCCAGGCCACAATGGCTCTATTAACCCATGCCACAGCGAAGGTTGGACGCATGGCAGTGCCAATGGAGGCAAAAATAGATTTAAGAGAAAGCTCTAGCTTTTTATCCGTCCAATCCTGCAGGGCAGAGGCATCAGAGACAGCCAAGGCGGTAGACTTGGATAGTCTAGAAACAGGAGCATCCACCTTGGGAGGATGAACCCATTTTGCCAGCTCAGCCTCAGGAAAAGGGTATAGTTTAGCAAACTTTTTAGAGACAGAGGAGGATCTATCAGGATTCTTCCATGCCTCAGAGACCAGACGGGCAAGAGTAGGGTTAGTTGGAAAACAAACCACTGGCTTAGATGGCTTTTTCTGAAAAACATCAGTAGGATCATAAGTGGATTCCTGAGTCAGAGGAAGGTTGAGCGTATTCAGAACCGCTCTGATCAGACCCTCAGCCGAAACTTCAGGGTCACACTCATAGGGGTCCCCAATGGATCTGTTAGATTCAATAACAGTACGTTCCTCAGCATCAGAATCCTGCAAGAGTTCTTCTTCAGAAGAATCAGTTACATCAGGAGCCCCCTGTGGCTTAGGCAGGGAGGTCCTGATGGTAGAGGGGGTCTGCCAGACCTGGACAGCCCCCTGTATCTGAGAGGGAAAGAGTTGAAGCGTGGATCTGAGATCCCTAGTGGCAGCTTTAAACTCCCTCACCCAAGATGGCTCAATAGCGTGGCTGGAAAGCCCAGGGTTGCTATCTTGACCAGTACAATTAGGGCATAGATCCCCCACATTATCGCTAGACAGCCCAATGTGGCAAGAGGAGCAAAACGCCATGGGGGTAGCAGATCCCCCATCCTCCTTAGACTTGGGTCTAGCCCCTAGCTCCAGTGAAGTAGACATGCTCACAGCGTCAATATACCCCACTAATAACACTATCACCCAGAAAAAGTGTAAAGGATTAATGTTTCACCCCAGAAATGTCTAAATTCGGACTTATCTGGCCAACGAAGGGTTAATCTGTAGAGGAGAGAGAAGGCTTGGTTCCTGCGTAGTGTACTCGCTTAGGAAAAGTTCCACAAAATGGCGGCCGTCATGACAGCCAATCAGAAACGAGCGCGAACCAGGCGCTCATGGGAAATGTAGTTTTCCCATCACAAGTACCCCAAACAGTGCCCGAAGCCCCCCTGAACACCCCACATAAATAAAACACATTCCGGATGATAGAGCAGGAGCCTAGCATTAAAATGAGCCCTCTCTGAAGTTGCTGTGACAAGCGGTTCCAGAGATATGTCCCACACTGTGAATTCTCATAGAGAGTAAAGGAGCCCTTGCGTCTGAGCGGGAAAAAGCCGCGCTTAAAGGCGCGGAACACCATTTTTAATAAAGTTTAAGAAAACATGAAAAAGTGCCCAAACAAGCATGAAACACATAAGAAACATAAGTAAATGAATACCCAAAGCTCCAAAACCCAGAGAATACCACAGAAATTGCATAAAACAGTAATAATGCAATAAAAACACCCTATGAGTGCTGGAGTGTATTAAAACTCCCAAATACAAGCCCATCAAAGGGACACTGTGGGGACAAGTGGACCTTCAGCACTCAATGGGTGACTCACCTTTCCTGCAGGACTTCTGTCTTCAGGTGACCATGATGAAGTGGGAAAGAACCAGAGGTAAATTCCCCAGTAGGGAAGCTGCTTAACACAAGCTGTCCCCTCTTCAGGGCATAAGGTCCACAGAAAATCCCTGGAAGCTGCACCAGCCACTTTAAAGAGGGCAATTCACAGCCATGGTCACCCTCCTAATGGTGGTATTCCATATTTGAATAAAAAATAATAAAACACTAAGATGCATAGATGTTCTCTACCTGGTGTGCAAAGCACTCCAGGAACAAATCAATCTAAGTGGCTCTGGCCAGAAGGTGGCTTAAGTAAGAGGGGAGGCTCCGCCCCTTGCAAATCATTTGCATAGTTGTTCCTGCCTATTAAAGGGGACTTACGCCTCCCAGAGTACCAGTGACCTGTATTGGACGACAGTGAAAAAGAATTTAATGCTGTGTGCTAAATGCTGGAAAGTGTGTGTTTGTGTCTGTGTGCGTGTATGTGTTTGTTTTTCTTGAAGTCTGCAGAACACACATGATGGTGGGGAATAGGGAATGAGTATTACATGTAAGAATTTTCAGTCTTGCTTTTTTAGGTACAGCTGAATTTCTTAGTACAGAATATGTACCTTGAACTACATGTTCCAGCACAGAGAAAAGAGAGTATATTTCACTTGGCCTCAAACAATGTATCAGAGAAAGCTGTAACACTTAACATTGTAGGTGTGCTAGGCTGGTAATATAGCACCTACAGCTACAGCCTGTGTCTATACTACTGTTAATATTCACCTGTAATCAACCTCAGCCTGTCAGTGACTGGCTGAGTATGATATAAATTGTAGTACAACAATGCAAAAAGTCATATGGCACACAAATGGACAGTAATAAATAAGTGGTAATGGGAGGAGACTGCACAAGAATGGACATTGAGAGGCAGACATGTGAAAGAATGGGCTGCGTACATACTGTAAGCACTGCATACACTGTGGCTCTATATAAATAAACATATTCATTAATATATGAATAGCAAGTTTGTCTGCACTGTGGCCCCATGTTCTCACAAGAGATTGCAATGTTGTGATACATATGAAACTAATCTTTGGAAGGAACACAGGAGATCAGAGAATCTGTTGTGTCCGATGTCACTGTGCATCCACCCTGATCTCTCCAGTATCTGTTTCTCTTAAGGGGATAGAAATGTTTCACAAAAACAGCAGCTCCAATTAATCTTCATAGTATTTGAGCCACAGAGAGTGTTACTTCAATATTGTTAGAGTTGTAGTTCAAGAGTAATTGAATGATAAAGTTTCCTTCTCCCGCCACTTTTACCTAGTGTAAGCCGCCTCCCCTCAGATGTGTAATCTGGTCCACAGACCAGACAGCTCACAGCAAGGGACCATCTTCTTACTGTGAGAACAATGAAAACCCTACCCCCCCTTGACAGGTTTTTCCCTTATGCTAATTGAAGATTGTTCCTCTCTGCGATCCACCTGGACACCACCTTGCTGCTGTGAGCTAAGCAGTTTTACATCAGTAAAAGGGGCAGGAGGGGGATAGTTTTTCATTCAATTAGTCTTGACCTACAACGCTGGCAGTACTGAAATAACGCTCGCCATGGTTGCTTTTATTGTGAAACATTACTATCCCTTTAAGCTACTGAATGCTAATTGAAGCTTCCATTAGTTGCTAAAAAAAAATTGGATGTGTTCTCTGTGCAAAAGGCCTTACAGTATCAAAGCTAAGACATTTTACTTTGCTTGACATCAGATCAAGTAATGGGATACCTGCAAAGGTTCCGAATGTACTCTTGGTTAATTCTAATGAAGCCAGCACATTGTTGAAATGACTTAGGACCCAGTCCTTTGACACTCTTGAGCTGCTCTCTGTTAATAAAGGGCCCATTCTTCTCTCTCCATTCAATGACGTTCTTGGCCCGGACTGAATTCAAGCCAGCAATGTGCCTAAAAATAAACAATCATGACTAAATATGTTTTAGAACCAGATAAATATGTACTCAGTTCCTCTGATAACAATCTCTACACCCCATATGGACATCTTAGACAGAAACAACATATTTACATCAATCCCAGTATGAGGCAGATATCTTCTTCATTTGTCCAGCGTGTCTGAAGCTCCTGATCAATAAAAGCCACATTAAAGGTGCAGATCAATGGGCCTTATGTATAAAAGAAATAGGAGCCAACTAAACATTCCAGTAATTTAAATGGGAAGTTTAACCCCTTAAATGCTAAAGATATCTCCAATACATTGCTTTGCAAATAAATGGGAGAAATTCTTGGACAAAGCAGCTGTATCACAGGGGACAAATACAAATTACCATTGAGTTAAATTAGACTATTAACCCCTTAAATGCTAGAAGATCACCAATGCATTGCAAGTGAGATACCTCTCTAGAAATCAGGGGGATAAAAGCCTCATTTAACTCATCCCCCTACAAAGCATTTGACTTGCTCCAGAATGTTCCACCTCAAAAAGTCTGTTGCAATGGGGATTTTATTAAAAAAACATGTTTGGAGATCACTCGATCATCTAAGGGGTTAACGTAAACATACTATTAAAGAAAGAAATGGTAAAGCAAAGTCTAGGCATTCATAGTGAATACAATTGATTACAGGAGAAAAACAAACACCATTAAAGGATAATCCTCAGTACACAAACGCACTTAATAAACTGCATTATCTGCTGCTTTCAATAGAGCCAGGTGAGGACGCTACAACCTGGGGTGTAACGCTTTCCATGCTTGCAGGAGCTGAACAAAACCTACAGTCTATAAATTAGTGTGCTGTAAGCCACTCCGGCCATGAAAGAGTTAACACGCACAGTGAAAGTTATAAGCTTGGCCCCTGTTTTCTCAAAACTATTGATTTCATGGAGGTGCAATGTACAGAATGCTTGTTTACCTCAGCAGGGTTTCAGAGCAGATGTTTATATCCACTCCCACAAAGCTGACACACTCCTCAACCACACTGTCCAGGGTGCCTTTCAACAGCGTCTGTGAGACGTCATGCTGAAACAGAAAGGGAGAAAGCTCAGATTACCAAGCTGAAGCATTGCGTTAGCCTGAAAGCAGTCAGAGTTAACCCTCTGAGTGCCAGAGGGGTGCCCAGCTCTGACACTCAAAAGAATTAAAGTTTCAATAAAGTTTTATGATAAAAGAATAAAAAAAATAAATAAATATATATATATATATATATATATATATATATATATATATATATACACACACACACACACACACTAGATGAACAGCCCTTGCACACGGTCCACAGTGCCAGGCAGCAATGGCCATGGTGCAGTCATGCACAGTAGCGACTGCCCGCTCCACGGCTGATAACGGAGCGGGGAGCAGAGAGGACCTATGGTCTGAATTCTGAGTGCCTGCTCCGTTATCAGCCGCAGCGCGGGCAGTCTGTACTGTGCATGACAGCTTCTGACAAACATACATTCGCAAATTATTATATAGGATATATAGATATACTAGTCCACTATTATGTGATTTGAAAAGAAAAAAAAAAACAACTGTTCATGAAAAAACTTTACAGCTCCTTGAATCAACCCAGAGTAATATGTTGCACGTTCCTCAGTTTTAAACACGTAAATTCAACTAAAACTTTTATACAGTTTCTAATAATAAAATTATCATGAATCATTAAAAAAAAAAATCAAGTGCCAATTTCTTGATTTTTATTTTAAATTAGCAGTAATGTTAAACTAAAAACAACTTTCGTATAAGAATATAACATTCTTAGACATACATATAAGTAAAAGTTTCCATAACCTCTATATACGTTAAGAAATGCAATACTAAGCATGCGATTTATCAGCAGCCCGAGGGAAGCTTTGTGTTGCATTCTTACTTCCTGCTCAGTCTTGCACAGTAGATGACAGCCTTCTGACTAGCAAGTGCTTCCCATACCTCCCAAGTGTCCCTCTTTAGGAGGGACAGTCCCTCTTTTAGACCCAAATCCCTCTGTCCCTCTTTCCCACCCTGATTTCCCTCTTTTTAGGATATCAGATTGTGTGGTGTGTATATAAATGTATCACACTGCTCCACAGCAATAAACTCACATTATTATTTTTTAAATGTCAATAGGTCATGAAATAGCCTAAAAATAATCAGTAATGCCCCGTCTACCAACCACGCCCCCAGCAACACCCCTCTTTGGCAATTTGAAATGTTGGAAGGAATGGCTTCCCAAAGCCTGATGACAAAAGACCATTGCAGTTTAATCCTTTGAGAGGTAGAGGGATGTGCAACGCATTGTGAACCAATGTGTTGCACACACACCTGTGTAAAAACAGTAAAATGTTTATATCAAGTAAAAGCAACTTGTATTTTATCTTTTGGATTCCTTAACCTCAGGCAGGCCAAACACACATATATAGTGGAGGACTGCCTCCTCACTGGCATAGGAATGGGGGGACGACAAGTCTCTTAGCAAATTCAATTGTGCTGCATCCCTGCTATATCATGTTCTGGACTCTGTCCCCTGCTTGCATTAACCAATGACAGAAGAAAGAGACTGCTATCTGCTTCTCCGCACAGTCCCACGTGAATGCTGAAGGGTTTCTTCCGCTGCGTAGGTGCTGATATCAAACTTGGTCCATGTCCTCTCTAGTTATACAAGGGCTTAGAAAGCCCACTTTACATCAATGGAAATATTTATTGCTTCTTTGTATGTACATGTTTTTATGTATGTTTTTGCTTGTGTCTAAACAGTGGCATAACCAGTCATTGGAGGGCTCCTGTGAAAACATTTTTTGGACCCCCCCAATACAAACATATTCTCCAAGTGGAATACTTAGAACATACAGGCCCTTGGGGTTAACAGGTCCCCTACTGAGCCTTCGTCACAATGGCACCTTCTGCACTCCCTGTAGTTCTGCCTGTTTCCGTACTTTTTTTTAGGTACGGGTGCACATATGTGTATGTATGTATGTATGTATGCACGTATACATGTGTGCACATGTTTATGTATTTGCATGTGTATGTACATATGCATATGTGTACATGTACATGTACTCACATACGTGTATGTGTATATGTATACTCTGTAAACCCCCTGACATGTGATTGCTTTGGCCACAGATATTTTGCCTCACTACAATTCACTACCTTCCCCCCTCCTCGAATCTTCAACATTTCCCTCTATGAGGGACCTCAACAGTAATTTTCAAACATAAAATATGACAGATTACTGTATAAAAACAAATTATGATTTTATTTAGATTTCGGGAATATGGGCGTTGTGGAAAAATCCACCCTTAGAGCACAAAATGTGCTTTTTTTTGTGGACTTATTGATATACCCTTTTCTCTTAGACAACAGGAACCATAGGGTGAAGTTCCCTCCACAGGAGGAGACGGCACATGTACAATAACAATCGATCTCTGAGGCAAAGGCTCCCAATCTGCACCACATCACCCCACCTAGACAAGGTCAGTTTGATGTATAACAAAGCCAAAGGAAACAAGAGAAATTAAACAGAAGTGGAATTGTGGAATCCCATGAACAAAGAACACAAGAGTCCAGGAACTTGAACCAGTGGCTTTGCTCTGGAAAGGAAATCCTGTGTTCCAAGGATTAAGAGAAAAGGATTTATCTGTAAGTACACAAAAATCCCCTTTTCTCTTACGTCCTATGTTGAATACAAGAAACCACCCCCTAAAACAACACACTTGGTTTTTGAATGAAAAACATGAACCTTAGGTGTCAACTGACACCAACGTTACAAACCAAAGAACAGGAACCATTGTGGTACTGGTCCGACCAGAATCAGGAAGGAAATCTGCATAGACACCACAGCATGGAGGACCTTCCATCCAAAGCCAGCATCAGCGGCCAGGAACATACTCACAGGACTTGTGCACATAGAAGAATGCTCTCTTCAGTCTTCAGACTCCCATTATAAACAGAAAAGTTTCACAAAGGGAAACTGGCTATACAGATATGTATATGTATGTACAGTCAGCATCCATACAGATAAGGACATGCACTGTCAGTAGGCATCAGTACAGAGAAAAGGTAATGAGGATCACATGAGGGGCTAACTAAACTATACTAAGAGTGTATACTAATAGCCCTATTTGCAACATAAAGGAGCAGAAATCTGAGGACAAATCAATGTCATCATAGAGGATCTAACAATGTACTAAATTCCCATTGATTTTATGGGGATTTTAAACCCATGAATGTTAGCGGTGAAATAATGGAGACTTCTAGTATTTGTGGGATTAACCTTCTGAGTGCTAGACAGTTATCCTCTGGCACGCAGATTGTTAAAAGTCCCCATCTAAATCAACGGAAAGTTGTGAGGTGCCTTTATATGCCTTGGCAACGTGTTGGACACCAATCTAGCACTTGAAGGGTCAAACACATTTCGTGATATGCAACAGATCTTTCTAATTCAATTACAAATAATGCATCTATTAACCAGTTCCAATGTACACAGCAGTTCATTTCCTAGAAGAGACACATGATCTGGGAACAAGACTGGTTTTGACTTTTATTTTTTTTATTTATTTTGTTTTTAAACTATCACAGCAACTAATCTCCATCATCAGCGTAACCTCATAATACCTGTAGACACCTGAATTTCAGTGCCTGCGTCCCAACGGCTTCCTGACAAGGATTCATAGATCACTCAGTAGAAGATGTAACTATCAGCAGTGTCGATTTTTATACGTCAGTGGAACATGAAGAAAGCACTTTTCTTGTCTTCCCTTGTTCACTTGTCTATAAAGCATTTCAGCGACCACGGCTTTAAATGTGGTGTAAATGAACATGATAATTAAAAAAAAAAAAAAAAAAAAAAAAAAAAAAAGGTGAATAATTGGCTATCAGCCCTTTCATTTCTAAAGAAAGTCTGTACCTTCTGCAAATATTTGGATTAAATGCACATTCATAGTTTTATGATTACTTTCCAGGGTGTAATTTGACATGTGTTCGGTACTACAATAAAAATAACCACACACTGTCATTTTTCAATGAGCATCCTTGTCAAGGCAGCAGTTAGCTGCTCAGTCAGTAGTTCTCAACTTTGTTTTGCTCAATGCACCCCTAGTACATGATCTGGATTTTTCAGGGCATCCCTAACACTGTATAGGTCATTTATTTATTATTTATTTATTGCAAACGCACTCAAGGGGTTTTGAAAAAGGCTGTCCAGGCAGCCGAAACGTTGATTCATTACAATATCTTTATTTTGCATATTCATACAAGATCCTGTGTGTGCTGTTTCTACTTCCGCTGAACTGTATGTATCTTATTCTATTGGATCCGAGCACCCAGGCATTTTTCAAATATCACAGTGAGTCCTACCTCCTACATACATACATACATTACATTTTGCCAGTTTCCACAGGAAAGCCACGGCACCCAAAAGTACCACAGCACCATTGTTTAGAATCACTAGATATGTATAACATGTTACTATTTAAAGGGGATCTATCACCACTACACATTTTGGGCTAAATAGCTAGTTTATGTAGTGACTAGCTAGGATAAGGTTTTAATTTTTTTAAAGCAGAACTATCACGTTCCAACTTCCCAGCCACATTTGTTTCCTACCCCCCAACTAGCTAAATCCCCCAAATGAAAACTAAGCAATTGTTCCCCCTTGGAAGAATAAACTACCTTTCTCCCTCTGTAGAAAGAGAGAGAGAGCACTGCCATCTTGATGACTTCAGAATGACTGGCAGCGCTCTCCCTCCACCTTAATACCGCCCCCAATCCTTCTGCTCTTGGGACCGCGCTTAATGTACCTCTGTACGTGTTTGGTGTAGAAGCATGTGCAGCAGTCCTCTTCTTCTTATTCTGTTTAACCCTTTGAGTGCCAGAGGGGTATACACTGCATTTAACCTTCTGGCACTCAAAGTGTTAAACAATAATAAGAGGAGGACTGCTGCACATGTTTCTCCACCGAATTTTAATGTGTGTAGAGGAGGTCAGGTCGCAATGGCAGCAGGGCCAGCCCCACCTACAGGCAAGGTAGGCACCGGCCTAGGGCACACATGTACAGGGGCACAGCCTCGCAGAGCTGCAGGCACCTCGGCGGCTGTGAGGAGAGAGAGAAAGTTGTCGCTCTGAAAATACTGAGCGCCTAGAAAGCCTCCTCCTGTCTCCACCAACGAGCATTGCAGGCATGCAGCACATTCACCGTGGGGCATCCTACTTTAGTGACTGAAGGCACGGGTAGGCAGAGACAATGCTCTAATCAGCATTTCCTGTAGGACCTGCACTGCTGCAGAGCCGGCACCCTGGCTGAGGTGAGGTCACCATTGGCTTTGTCAAGGGCAGGTGGAGACTGGAGAGGTTTCCCAGATGGGGTCCCAATTCTGGAACCTAAAGAGGTGCAAATCTAGAGCAAGGCAGCCACATTCTAAGGGACAAATATACATTTTTAAAAGTCCTATTGATTTTATATGGTGTTTTTAAACCCTCCTAGACTTAAAAATGCAAGTGATTTAATCAGGGTTTCATTTGTTACTTATTGTTAAACTTGCCCCAGAATAGCACCTCATTGGCTTCTGGAATTGCCCCTCGTGCTTTATTCGTTCTGCTCTCAGCTATCTGTGCCATCATTATAAGTTACACAGGTGACTGTAGTGTCATATGGGGCTTCAACAGTTCTGGTGACATGTGCATGATGTTTTATACCTCTCCTACACAATTTGTTATGTGACAAGAACTAAACCAGCACAATGATTGAGAGACAAACAATCATGTTTTTGTCTAATGACGGATGAACAATTTAAAAGTTAACTATAACAAACAGCATAATTCCATTAGAAAATGAAGTTCTTCAAATCCCCTTCCCTATATTTGCCCTGAGTATTGTGTGCACATCAAAATTAATGTCTAGAAGAAAGGAGACATTTAAGTTAAAGAGATACTATACTTCCTTTTGCCTTTAAATATTCTGCAAATGCAGACTATGTAACATTAAACTGCCATCTTCGCCTACTTTTTATACTTGTATGTCCCTGAGTGTGAGCTCCTTCAATCCGTTTCAAGATTTTTATATTGGGAACAA